>CM060913.1:1051089872-1051357372 GCA_030737875.1 Allium sativum
GTTTCTACTGTTTTTGGACGGTTCTGTAATTTAGGTGTTGTCATGATTCTTGCTTGCGATTCCTTTTTCACGTCAGTTCTTGTCGGTTCGAAAACTAATGAAAACCGATGTAGTGTATTTCGATGGTAATTTTCAACTCCTCAAATTTGGTTGGTTTGAGATTTTCTTTTTTACTTCAGCAATCATATTGTGAAGTTATCTTCGCATTTAGCGAATAAAAACAAGAATGTGTGTAATATTTCTTTGGAGTTTTTACCTATGTAGGTCTGTTTTACAAAACAATAACTGAAAAAGTCATGTTCTAAAAGTAATTACAAATGTAGACCTGTTTCGGTGTACATGGTGTCTGAATGCGAGTTTTAGAAACTCGCCTTCATTAAAACACGAAGGCGAGTTTCCAAAACTCGCCTTCAGATAAACCCTACACAGCAGAAACAGTGAATTCATACACAAACACAAGCACAAGTTTCAAACCGCCTTACATTGAGGCTTCAACAAACACAAGCACCAGCTTCAAACACAAAGCAAATTCGTACATAAAGCAAATTCTTAAAAAAACAGGGTTATCTAATTAATAAGCATACCAAAACAAGTTCATACACAAAACAAAAACATGCACTAGGTTCATCCATGGATACGAAATAAATAAACGTACCAAAATATAGCAAATTCAAACACTATCAGTTAGAACAATCAAATGTGCACTAGGTTCGCCTCGGCCGCCTAACCAATGGTGTGGAAGTTGAAGACGAACCACTGCCGCTGCTGCTCCTAGTGCGTCGTGCACTGCTGGTACGTGGTAATGTAGGTGCAGGTTGAGATGGGTCATGCACAATTTCTTCGTGCACTGCTGGAGGTGGAGGAGAACCTGCAGGAGGAGGAGGAGGACCTGCAGGAGGAGGAGGAGGTGTAGGAGATGGTGGTTTCGGTCGATCCAGTTTGTTTCTGCACAAAATCACGTCTAGAATCTTCTGTATGTTCGTGCACATTGCCCGGCCCTCGTCGTCAGTCTGTCTCTCTCTAAGCTTCTCAGTCTCTTCCCATGCACGGTTAATACCAGCAACCTGCACATTTAAAAGAAAATTAGATAGAATGGATAAATGAAACTGAATGTATTTAATGGTACACACATCGACTTACCACGTTCCTCTCCGGTGGTGCTCTAGGAACGTACGGTGCTACCGCAGTATCGACTCTGGGAGTAAGGACGTAGCGTCGTGTTACGTTCCAGAACCACCTCATGTACTTCGCCACAGATATGGGGGGATCCCTCTCGAACTCAATACTGTTATCGCGGGCATCCCACATAGCACGATACATCTGAAAGTCCTACGCGGTGTAGCCCTCAATGTAAGGCGGTACATCATCCGGTATATGCTGCCTCATGCTGAACTGCCTCATAACCCTATCGGGAAGGTGCCAAGCGGTGAAGCTATAGGCTATCATAGGTACTCTCGCTGTCCAAAGGTGCCTATGAGCGCTGCACATGGGTGGTAGTGTGGCAAGTAGCTCCTGAGAGTACGGAAACCATGTAACCTTTTCGTCCGTAAGGACGTCCAACTCATTGCGGTAAAAGTACAGCTTTCGTCGCGGTGTATGTCGTGTATCTTTTTTTCCAAACCACCTGTTACACGATAATAAAAGGTACATATATTGGAAATGGTATGTGTTGTGTTTAATAAAATAAACCATCAAATAAGTATACCTAGCTCCAAGTGACATCGATGCGTCGATGGGAGGAGGAGTCACTACTACTAATCTTCCGACGGGAAGATAAGTCCAGGACCAAAGCTAAGTACAAAAAAATGTACTATTAATACAAAAGAATGATGCGTCACACTGTATAACAGTAAATTATAGAAATTCGGTTCGTACCCGAAGTAGTGTCGGGCAACCGGCAACACAGTTATGCTGTTGCAGCGCGGACTTAGACAATTCCTGGTATGCATAGGCCAAGACTGCACTACCCCACGAATACGTAGCGCACTGCCCGATGTCAGCTATAAAAGGCATTTGTCAACAATAATGGTAATGTGAAAGGGGACGACCATGTTTTGAAATGTTTAAATTATATGTGGATGAGAACAACCCTGTTTTGAAATGTTTAAATTATATGTGGATGGGGACGACCATGTTTTGAAATGTTTAAATCCTGATAGTATGAATATTGCAGGTAAAAACCGTAAACCTTGTTGCAAACTTAGTGTGCATGTGACGACCCCTTAAACCAAGTGGTGCTGAAACACTCCTGATACGACTAGTCATATTCCCTACAGTATTACGCCAGACGAAACAGTGTCGTGCAGCACGTAAAGCAAACTGTACCAGTGACCTTTCACATCATTATTTGTTTTACCCTTTATTCACTTGTACACTACGCAGCTATATATCTCTGTCGAAGTCCTCACAACTTATCTCACTCCAAAAACTTAGTTTCAAACCACTCTGTGCTTTACCACAACTATGCCTTCTTGGCCATCATCTCCAGACTCTGAGGAAGAGGCGTACGAACGAATGGAACTTCAGGCGCTTGCAGATGAAGTCGAGTTTCTAAACGAACTGGACGCTCTGCTTGGACCACCGTCCGAACAACGGCCCGTCCAACCTCCACATCAAGCCCAAGTACCAAACGTTCAACACATGCATGAACAGTCCGTCGTTGTACCACGACAAGAAGCTGGTTCTTATCAAGTACCACATGTTCCATTCCCTGCTGAACAGGAAGGTGACTCTTATCAAGTTTGTTGCTACTGCGGTTATCCAGTTGAAGCTGTGGTTCGAGCAGATGGCAACGATATTGGTCGTCGCATTCTGCAATGTCCAGCCTGTCCGAATGGGTGCAATTACACAGAATGGATAGACGAACCGATAGGGCAAAGGGGAATAAGATATGCAAATGAACATGAACAACAGAATAGACAACTCCGTAACGTTTTTGAACAGTTGCGCCTTAACCGTGATGATTAAGCCGCTTCACATCCCAAGAACAACGTCAGATGTAGTTTGGTTATCGTACTATTTTCCTAATTAGCATTTGATGTATTCTAAGATATAGTATCTACTCTCGTGTTAGCATATGTTGTCTCCTAAGCTTTAGTACTTATTTCGGGGTTACGATGTCTTGTAATCAGTGTTTTAGTTAATATTTGTTGTTATTCGGTTTATGAAATTCGCTCCATTTGAATGTACACTTTACGGTATAATCAAAAACGGGCTAGTAGCGTCGTGGTAGTTCATAGTTACACGCATTGAACTTTAACTAAATATATATGATTCGCTCAAAGTCGGATTTCTTTGAAACAAGAAACGTTAGAATCTAATGAACTATATTTTTATAACGGAAGAGAAAAATGAAGATTTCATAGTACGTATCTTTAGCTATGTCCAAATCAAATCTTCAGAAAGTCATTGTGGAATCGTTTATAAACCATAACGATTTACTAATAGTTTATGCAGGATTTTCATATAGTATAAACTGAGCGTCGATTTTAATATACAATCGTTCTAATATGGGGTTGTGTTGAAGTTGGTTGTGTAGGTAAAATACAAAGGCGAGTTTTGGAAACTCGCCTTTGTATTTTAACGAAGGCGAGTTTTCAAAACTCGCCTTTGTTAGCACAAACATGCCTATATTTGTAATAACTTCTGAAACATGGCTATATGTGTAATACTATTTTTAAACAGGGCTACATGGGTAAAAAGTCCTATTTCTTTTGTAGAAGAGCTTAAACTGTTGTACATTGAACCATCAAGCATGAGCAACGCTTTTATAAAGGTGGATACCCAGTGCAAAGACTTTCGTACTCAAGCGCGAGAGGACTTTCCAGGTTAGTCTCCCGTCCTGGTACTATTCTCATGGCTTTCCAGGCTCTGGGGGTGGTCGATTAGTGCACACAGTGAAAAGGTCGGGACTCGAACCTGCGCGTTCCAAATTACCAGTCGGGTAACCATACTGTTGCGCCAGGCACTACCTTATTGCAACGCTTTTATAAACCTATCAAAATCGATACGATCGTTGATGATCAAAGCCAGTAACATCAAAATCCATCATCATTGGTAATACAAAATACTCAAGAGGAGCCTTGGTCTCTACTATTCTCTTCCTTGTCTCGATCCAATCGTGAAAGAAAAATATCCAAACTAAGGCTATGATTTATAATTTTAACACCTTACTGGATTATAATTTAATCTTAAATAAAATAGGGTATCTACAGATTCTTACTGGATTATTCGGACACACATTTTTCCTTGTTGAGATAACACCTTAACGTAGAAAATCACTTGAGAAATTAAAATTGAAAATTTTGTCATTCTGTTTTTGTACATATGTTTTTTCTGAAAGTATGTCTATAGTATTATTGCGAACCGTCTTGGTTCCATTTCTAATTTTCTCATATTGTTTTTTGAAGTTTCTTCTGTCTGGTTGATGTTTATCTATAATTCATTAATTGTCATTTTTTGGGTAAAATCTACCCAAAGGAATACGATTTATTTGACTTCCTTGTACGTACTCTGTGAAATCTATTATATGCGTACATATGTTCAGCTGCAATACTATGTTTGAAGAAGAAAAGGATTTGTGAAGCGCACATTGAAAAGCTAGGAGATTTTCAGCTACGTATGCACGATCAGGTATTGGCAGTACTTAATCTTCTTGATCCAATTTAAGATAAGGAATAACAAAATTTTCTTTTGAAGAATTTTTTTCTCCATGTATATAATAGTGTAAGATAAATTTTGTTGATAAAATAGATGATTATGTTGGAAGGAGCTAATGTTGAAAAGTTTGTGCAAACTTCATGAATTACTGAGAAGATAATGTAGTTCTTGAATAGGTACTTGCAATTAATATCAGCACATGTATTTAATAACAATCAATTTGAATAGGCACATGTATTTAATAACTATCTAGAATATTCTACTGCTGCTATAAATATGTACCCTGTAGAACTGTATTAGATCATATTTTATAAATAAAAATAAAAACAGCAGTGTGTGTTTAAGTGCAATTTTCTGCCTAATTCATTAAGTCTGTTTTTGAGCATGCACTTGTGTGTCTACTGTAAATTTGAGAGTGTTTCTAATTCTCTCAACTTGGTATCAGAGCTGTGTATCAGTTGTTGTTTTTTAGTGAAGGCTGCTAGCGGAAATTAAGACAGAAAATTTGCTGCTGTTTGTATTCCAGGAAATGGATATCAATGGTGGAGCTTTGAATCAGTTTGGAATGGAGAAATTAACCAACAACAACTATCAATATTGGAGAATGTGCATGAAAGCATACCTCCAAGGAAGGATCTCTGGGATATTGTTGATGGAGGTGATACTACTTTGCCTGAAGATACATCAGAAAATTCTGAAGCAAAAAGAAAATGGAAGATAAAGTGTGCAAATGCCTTGTTTGCATTGAGAGGCTCTATTCACAAAGATTTAATTGATCACATTCATGATAAGGAGTCTCCGAAGGACGTTTGGGACACATTGGAGAAGTTGTTTACTAAGAAGAACACTGCCAGACTTCAGTTTTTGGAGAACGAATTGGCACATACAAATCAAGGGAGCATGACAATTGCTCAATATTTTCAGAAAGTGTGAAGAGTTTATGTGCAGAAATTTTAGAATTTGATCCAGACGAGCCGATTAAGGAGGCACGAATGCGCAGATATCTAATTCGTGGCATAAAGAAGGAGTACACCCTGCTTTTGACGTCCATTCAAGGATGGGAAAATCAGCCTAGCATCGTTGAATTGGAGAATCTACTTACAAATCAGGAAGCTTTAGCTATGCAGATGGAAAAAGCTTCAATTTCTAAAAAGGACGAGGCATTGCTTGCGGGAAGAAGGCACTACAGCTACAAGAATCAGAAGGGAAATAATTCCAAGAAAGGAGAGAACTCAAAGGGAAAACATTTCAGCAACGTAGAGAAATGGAAACTAAGGAATACTAATGAAAGAGAAGGGTGGATAGCTACGAAATTTAGACAAAAAGAGACGCATCCGGAGAATTCTCAATACGAGGCCAGGAAGAAAAAAATATGTAACAGGTGTGGCAAACCTGGACACATAAAGAGGTTTTGCAGATCTAAAATAGTTGAAGGAAATGCAAGTATCTCTGCAAATGAAGGTGGAAATTGTGCTTGGGAAATTTGTCTTTCTACTGAAACGGTTAATTCAAAAGAATTTTCTCAAGAATTTGCACTAACTTCTTGTGATGGAGACACTTTGGAAGGCGGCATGGCAGCCATCAACTACTCGCAAGATTGGATCATCGACTCAGGCTGTTCTCATCACTTAACGGGTGACGTTTCATTGCTCTCATCTCAGAAGGAACACAAGGGAAACAAAGCGATTGTGACAGCAGACAACTCCGTTCATCCTGTAAAGAATGAAGGACATGTTAAAATGAAGACTATGGATTCCAATGCTGGCCAAGTCACTCTAAATGATTATATTATGTTCCCGGTATGACTAAAAATCTGATTTCAGTATCTCAACTTTCGAATTCGGGTAGATATATTCTATTTGGGCCAAATGATGTTAAGATTTTGGAAAATATTTGGAATATTGAGGCTGATACAGTGTTGAAGGGGAAGAGAGTCAATTCTCTCTATGTTGTGTCAGCAATTAAAGAATTTGTGAAGAAAACAAGCCAACAAGATAAAGTATCTTTGTGGCATGCTCGCTTGGCTCATGTGAGCTATGAAAAGCTGAAAAATATTTCAGCAAACAACATTGTCAATGGGCTGCCTAATTTGGGAAGCTTTCACCGTGAAATTGTTTGTGAAGGATGCCAATATGGCAAAGCACATCGTCTTCCCTTTGAAAAATCTTCAGTAAGAAGTATAAAGCCTTTGCAGCTGATCCATTCTTATTTATTAACAAGCAATGTAGCAAGTTATAGTGGCCTTCACTATATGCTTGTAATTGTTGATGACTATACGAGATTTTCATGGGTTTTCTTCATGAAGGAAAAGTCCGAAACTTTCTCAGTCTTCAAGCAGTTCAAGAGAAAGATTGAGGGGGAGCTTTGAAGAAGAATCATGTGTTTGCGAACTGACAACGGAGGAGAATTCACATCCAGCGAGTTTGCTGATTTTTGCGAAAGGCATGGAATAAGAAGACAATTTACATGTCCAAGAACATCGTAGCAAAATTGAATTGCTGAACGCAAATTAAGGCATTTACAAGAGGTAAGTAGAAGTTGGATGCATGCAAAAAGCCTTCCATAGGACCTATGGGCAGAAGCTATGCAATGTGCTTGTCATGTAATAAATAGATTGCCATCTAAAGTTATTGGCGTGAAAACTCACTACGAACTTCTCTATAAGGAGAAACCCTCGGTTTCGTAATTCAGAATTTTTGGCTCTACGTGCTTTGTTCATGTTTCAGATCAGCTGCGTGCTAAAATGGATGCTAAGGCAAAGAAATGCGTGTTTGTTGGCTACGATCCCAATAGAAAAGGATGGCGATGTATGGATCCTGACACACTCAAAGTTATGACATCTAGGGACGTAGTTTTGATGAAGCATCATCTTACTACGTGCAACCTATACTGAGATATATTTCAGATCCTTCAAATAATGAAAATGAAGATGTATTGAATCCTCCAAGCCCAACTATACCTCACAATATTTCTGCAAGTGAAAGTGAGACAACTCATGAAGCTAATGATGAAAGGCATGGAAGTGAAACTGAGCAACTCCTTTGAAGATCACAAAGAACATGAAGAAGGAATGAACAATACAAGGACTATACTATTGGAGCTGATTATGACAAAATAACAGAATGTTTCTTTGCTGGCCCATTTGATGAATTAGAACCATCATCGTATGAAGCTGCTAATGGCAATCCAAATTGGGAAGCTGCTATGAAAAAAAGAAATATCAGCACTTTATAAAAATGAGACATGGGATCTAGTTCCCAAACCTAAAGAAGTTAAACCAATTTCCTGTAAATGGGTTTACAAGATTAAGCGTAAATCTGATGGAAGTGTTGATCGGTATAAGGCGAGGCTTGTTGCTCGTGGATTCTCTCAAAAATATGGGTTGGACTATGAGGAAACTTTCAGTCTAGTAGCAAAAATGACATCTGTTCGAGTTGTTTTATCTATGGGGCCTCAAAAGGATGGAAACTTTGGCAATTAGACGTGAAGAACACATTCCTTTATGGAGATCTTGATAGAGAAATCTATATGGAGCAGCCTTTGGGGTTCAGGTCAAAAAGTTTCGTTGATTATGTATGTAGACTCAAGAAAGCACTTTGTGGGCTTAAACAAGCTCCGCGGGCCTGGTTTGAAAAAATTGCTCAATATCTAACATTTTGTGGTTTTGCTTCCTCTAGTGCTGATGCGAGTTTATTCATAAAGGAAGACTCGAACTGCACGTTATTGTGTTATTATATGTCGATGACATGATAATAACTGGTAATGGTGAGCTAGAAATAAACAGGTTGAAAGATGAACTTGCCACCCGGTTTGAGATGAAAAATTTAGGAGAACTGAGGCACTTTCTTGGTTTGGAAGTATAGATATGCAAGGAAGGTGTTCTCGTTTCTCAAGGCCAATATGATAAAAGGATTCTTGAGAAATTCAATATGATTAATTGTAGGCCAGCAGCTACTCCAATGGAGCAAAATCTGAAGTTAAGAGCTGATATGGGAAAGGAGCTCAAAAATGTGACATCATATCATGGTTTGATTGGAAGTCTAATATATTTAACAATTACAAGGCCTGCTATTTCTTTCCCGGTTGGAGTTGTTAGTCAATTTATGCAAAAGCCAAGGAAGCTACATTTGGATGCAGCTAATAGAATACTTTGTTATCTTAAGCACACAATGGATTACGGGCTGATGTATAAAGAAGATGCAGAGCTTTTACTTAGCGGATTCACTGATGAAGATTGGGCAGGTGATCTCTCATCAAGAAGATCTATGTAATAACCCGAAAATCTGGGTCAGTTTAAAATTTTTATTTTGGCAATTTTAGTGAATTTTGAATATTTAAAATAGATTATTTTAAATAAAATCGACGAGAAATTTATTTTGAATATATAATTCGAACATATATATTATACACGCCGTCGATAGAATATAAATAATTATATATAATTATAAATAGAATTGAAAATGGCGCGGTAGTTCGATAATTCGATTTCAAACTTCAATTGAACGTACCGGGTGCAAAACAATCCGGATTTTAGTGAAACCAAAAATAATAGGATCTAATTGATAATATATTTCCAATGAATCCGGAAAATCGAAATTTCATAGCGGGAATCAAAAGATACGTCCAGTTGAAAATTCTGAATAGTCGCTATGGAATTCAGACCCTTAAAAATGGGAATTTTGCAAACGACCTCGGATTTCGACGAAACCAGTTTTGTTGGGTCCGTGATGTCAAATTATTGCTAGCTTTCAAATTTCATAATTTTTCGATTCAATATGTGAGTGTGGCAAAGGAAAACGCGTTTGACCAGTTTCAGTTGATTTTAATCGACTGGAAATCGGCCATTTTTCCAACGGTCTCGGAATTCGACGAAACTAGTTTTGTTAGGACCGTATCGTCAATACGAAGCTAGAAAATATTTTTTGGGAATTTTTAGAGTTAGTATGTGACCCCGGTAAATTGAAATGCACGTTCAAATTCAATATATAGAGTTATATGTTGATTTTGACGGAAACTGATTGAAACGATCGAATCAGCTTGTGATACATATCTCATTGTGTTCGGAATGGGGGTAATTAGCTATGGACGACAGGCGGTGGGCCTCGTTTAGAAGTCGTATGTAAAAGTCAACTTTTTCATAATTAAATAATTAATTAAACAAAAAAATATAACCCTCTCCTATACCTCTGCCCCCCCCCTTCAGATCGATTCATTACAGAATAAAAAAAAATAAAAAAAAAGAGGAAGAACGAACGCGATCCGCCCCAGGCTGCCCACCCTCGTCGGAGGCGCATCCGCGCGCGGAGCCCCCACCTGAGCGCCGCACCCCCTCCATCTTCCCCTCCCTCGCCTCAGGAATCCGCCGCCAGTACGAACACCGCACCCCCTTTCTCTGATGAAGCTGCGCCACCCAAAACCCCACCCCCCCTCTGCTTGACCTCCTCGCGCCCTCTCCCTCCTTCTACCCCCAAAAACCGACGCGCAACCCCACAGACCTCCCCTGAAATCGATGAAAACCCCCTCCTTCCTTAAACGAACGCTGTGAGTTTTTCCATTTGTTTTTATTTACTTATTTTTGCTTATTTTCTATGTAATTAGTTTTATAAGTTTAAAAATCAGTTTTTCTAAGTATTTATATAAAGCATGGATATTTATTTTCAGATTTTAATATTCTTAGCATAGTAAAAAGGGATGGTTTTTATATATAGAAAGATTATATCTTTACAAAAGAAAAGACCATGTTTTTATGTTAAGAAAGGTTTGATCTTTCTATAAGGGGAAAAAAATATGAATTCCTTGATCTTTAAATATATGAAATAGAAAAGATAAGATTTTTACAATAGAAAAGATAAGATTTTTACAATAGAAAAGATAAGATTTTTACAATAGAAAAGATTCGATTTTTATAAAAGGAAAGATACGATTTTTATATATTGAATAACGAAGTAAAAAATCGATTTTTATATATTGAATAGCAAAATAAAAATTTGATTTTTATATTCAAAGTAGCAAAGTAGAAATTCGATTTTTATATATAGAATAGCAAAGTAAAAATTCGATTTTTATATTCAAAGTAGCAAAGTAGAAATTCGATTTTTATATATTGAATAGCAAAGTGAAAATTCGATTTTTATATATTGAGTAGTAAAGTAAAAACTCGATTTTTACATATGTAGAGAATATGGGCAACGAAGATGACAAAATGCGAGAACGATGAAAATTTCTCCAAATGAAGAGTTGTGAGATTGGGATAGTTATCGGTGAGAATTTCTCACTCTTTAATTTCTTTTTCTAGTTATATATACATATACTAGGATGCAGACGGTGTTTAGTAGCACCCGACACCCGTCATCCACAGACCATGGATGGCTTGTTTGTTTAATTGTTTGGTTGTGTAGTTGGTTAGATTATTTGGTTTGAATTGAATTGTTTGGTGAAATGAAATTGATTTGATTGATGTGTGAATGGCGTGGGCCTTCACTAGACCGGGAGTAAGGCTAGGCCTTGTCCTGTTTCTAGTATCGTGCCGTTATGCCGCCGAAATTTTCTAAAATAAGTTAGAAAAATAAAAATATCATTTTATTGTGTAAATGAACTGAATAGAAATTCATGTGTTAAAATAAAATATTTTATCGTTAAAAATATAATTTTTAAAGTGAATGTGAATAAATAAATATTCATTTACAAACCGGACGGTTTGTTTATGTACACCTATTTGAAGGACATTGATTGGGACGATAAATTTTACACATCGCCCAACTGCGCAAATAAAATCTGTGTTTGTTGATTTGAAACCCCACACGGGTGTTGGGATGAAATTTGAAGTTCTGTAACAACCCGCAAAATCAGAACCAATTTAAAATTTTTATTTTAGAAAATTTTAATGAATTTTGACAATATAAAATAGTTTATTTAAATAATAATGATCACAAATTTGATTCAAATCGAAGTTAGAATGAATGATTTAATTTTAATTAACAAAAGAGTTAGAAATAGCGCGGTAGTTTGAAAAGTCAAACTTGAACTTTGACTGACCGTACAGGATGCAAAATTTAACGGATTTTAGTGAAACCAAAAATATTAGAATCTATTTAAAAATATCTTTCCAACGAATCCGAAAAATCGAAATTTCATAGCGGAAATCAAAAGTTATGTCAAAATTAAAATCTAGAAAGGTCGCTATGAAATTTATAAAGGTCAAAATGCTACTTTTTGCATACGAAGGAATTTGAACTCGAAACTACTTCCATTGAGTTCAGAATGATGTTTCTACATTGAAAAACAGTAAACAGTTATATATTTTGAGTTTTGGAAATTATTTGTTTAAAATTGTATTTTTAATATTAAATATAGTGGCCTTAAAAATAGTCATTTTTCAAACAGTCTCAGAATTCAACGAAATAAATTTTGTTGGACTCGTATCATCAAAACAAAGCTAAAAATGATTTTTTGGTAATTTTTAGAATTAAAATATAATTATAATTGATTTTTCAGTGTAAACGGGCAAATTTTTGACTTTAAAAATTCATACGAGCTCAGAATCGAACGAAATTAATTTTCATATGTCCACAGCATCAAAACATAACTAAATATATTTTTCGAGAATTTTTGAAGTTAATTTGTGACCTCGGTGAATTTTCATGTACGGTACACATTAAAATATTAATAAAATAATGTAATTATTCCAAAACTCGTAACAGACCTTGGAATTGGAGCCCGGGACATAGCCCATCGCGTTTAGAAGGTGTCAAAACCTTAAGAACGACAGTAAGCAGGCCTAAATCGGAGTTCGGACCCAAACGGGCTTTAACGGGCTAATTAAATTATTAAATAATGATTAGGAAAACCTAATATAATATTATAAAATCCGAAAAACACTGTTCATCCGTCCTCTTCCATCGTATTCAGCCGCAACATGAACCCATGAACATTCAAAACTTCAAACTTCGATTTCTCCCTCAATTCTCAACGAAATCCTTCGTGTAAATACACGTTTCGAAGAGATTTTCATGCTCTTCAATCTCCGACAAGAATCACCACCTCTCATCGACCGTAGCCACCGCACCACCTCCGCAAAGCCGCGGCCTTTGCACCCCCACCGCGCCCTCCACGTTGAGCCGCACCTCCTCCAACTCCCGGTGAAGATAGCCCTCTCGTAGCTCTTCAATCTCTCGCAAACCGTTCGTAAAACCGTCGACTATAGCTCCCGAAATCCGCACTCAAAGTTTTGAACAATTCTGAAAATTGAGGTAAATAGCTTCAGATTTTGTCACGCTTTTAAGCGTCACTGTGTCAGTTGTTAAAGGCCAGAATTCTAATTTCTACATAAATTTCAATTTGAAATCTTTCAGATCCGTAACCGCTGTGACTCCAAACACGAGATCTGATTTAAATCGCTTCATTTCAGAAACAAGCAAGGTGAGATTCTATTTTTTTTTTATATATAATTAATTTAATTTAATTATATTATCATTATACAAAATGAATGTTGTATGGATTGAATTGTTGTATGGTGGAAATTGATGTTTGTGGCCTATATTGTTATTGATGTGTTGAATAATTGGTGTTGGAATTGATTGTGGGAATTGTTGTTCGATGACAAGTAGAAAGATTATAATAAAATGTTTAATCTTTGGTTTGATTTATAAATAAAGTTTAATCTTTTATCATGATTGACAAATCAAAGTTTTGATTTTTATTTCGAAATGAATAATATTAATAAAGATTCGATCCTTATTTTTGATTCATTAAAATGAATCTTTGTTTTTGTTTGTATAAAATGAATCTTTGTTTTATTTATAAAACATGAAATCTTTTTGTTTATTTATAAAGATGAAACCTTTTTTTTTATTCATAAAGACTAATTCTTTGTTTTTTTATTATAAAGGATGAAATTTTGTTTTGGTTACAAAAGAACAAATCTTTGATTTTGTTTACAAAGAACCAATCTTTGTTTTTGTTTATAAAAGATTAAATCTTTGTTTTTGTTTATAAAGCTTGAAACTTTATTTTTGGTTATAGAGATTAAAACTTTTTTTTTTATATAAAAATTGAACCTTTGGTTTTGTTAATAAAGATTATACCTTTGGTTTTGTTAACAAAGGTTACAACTTTGATTTTGTTTGCAAAGATTATAACTTTGATTTCGGTTACAAAAATTACAACTTTGTTTTTGATTATAAAAAGTCGATCTTTTTGATGTTGAAAATGAAAAGACGATCTTTTTATATTTAAAATAAAAAAGGACAATCTTTTTATATTGTAAACAAAAAGATGAAACTTTGACGATGAAAATGAAAAGATGATCTTTTTATATTTAAAATAAAGAAGTTATTATTTTCATTGTAAAATAGAAAAAGTCATATTTTTACATTGAAAATAGGAAAATGATTATTTTACATTGTAAAATGGAAAAGATTATATTTTTACTTTGTAAAATAGTAAAGTTGATATTTTTACATTGTAAAATAGTAAAGTTGATATTTTTACTTTGTAAAATATAAAAGATCATATTTTTACATCGTAAAATAGTGAAGTTAATATATTATAAATATAAAAAGATGATATTTTTGTATTGTACATAAAAAGAAGGTGTTTTTACATTGTGTGAAATAAAGTATATTTTATTATGGAATTTATGAATAAATTTCCACAGCATGAAATAAACAACATTTTTTTTTCATAATTTATGAATGAATTTTCATCACATGAAATAAATTACATTTTTATATGTTATTTATGAATGAATGTACGCCGTATGAATAAAATTACATTTTTATACGTAATTTAAATGTGAATTTACTTTTCATAACAAAAGTTACATTTTTATATGTAATTTATATATGAATTTGCACCGTATGACAAAAATTGCATTTTTCTATGTAATTAAAATGTAAATTTACATTGCATGATTAAAATTACATTTTTCAATGTAATTTAGAAATGAATAATAACGGTAGAATGAAAATTACATTTTTACATGTAATTAAAATGTGAATTTGCACTGTAGGATAAAAACTACATTTTTAGATGTAATTTAGATATGAATTTATGTCGTATGATAGGAATTACATTTTTCTATGTAATTAGAATATGAATTCCCATCGCATAATAAAGATTACATTTTTCTATGTAATTTAGATGTGAGTTAGAACGATAAAATAAAAATGACATTTTTCTATGTAATTTATATATGAGTTATAACGGTATGATAAAAATTTAGAAATATATTTGTTTAAATTTCCTATTGTAAATAAAAAGAATAGAATTTAGAGATACATTTATTTACATTTTCTTACATAAATAAAAAGAATAGAATTTAGAAATATATTTATTTACATTTTCTATAGTAGGAAAAATAGAATTGCTAATGTTGAATATTTTATCGTCATTTTGAATGCGGTAAAAATAGACAATGTTAGTGATTCATTTTTATCGACATTTTTGGTGCGATAAAAATAGACAATGTTAGTGATTCATTTTTATCGACATTTTTGGTGCGATAAAAATAGACAATGTTAGTGATTCATTTTATTCGACATTTTTGATGCGATAAAAATAGCGATGTTAATGGTACATTTCTATCGTCATATATATGTGATAAAAAGAACAGAAATATGAGAATCATTTATCTACAACTCCTATTGTAAATGAAAAGAGTAAAAATATGAGAACCACTTTATTTACAACTTCTATTGTAAATGAAAGACCAAAATATGTCGATCATTTTATTGGTATTTCTATGGTAATGAAAAAGGAACAAAATAATGTGAATCCGTTTATTTACATTTTCTATTGTAAAGAAAAAGAACAAAATTGTGTGAACCATTTTATTTACATTTTCTATTGCAAAGAAAAAATAAAAAGAGAGTTATATTTCTTATTTGCATTTTTAGATGCAAATAAAGCATAGAAAGAAAATTATACTTTTATTTGTCATTGTTTTGTTAAATAAAAGTAAAAGATTAAAAGGACATTTTATTTACCGTTGTTTTGTTAAATAAAAGTACAAGATATAAAAGAACATTTTTATTAACATTGTTTTGTCAAATAAAAAGACAAATACATGAGATACACTTTTATTTGTGTTTTATGTACAAATAAAAGTACAAGATTAGAAACACACTTTTATTTACATTATATTTGTTGAAATAGAATTGTTAACGAAATGAGTATATCACTTTCACTCATCTTTGTAGGAACAGAATTTATGTGCAAATATAAGAATTACTTTTATTTGCATAATATACAGTAGAATTTATACGCAAACATAAAATCCAATTTTTTATTTGCAAACTTGCATTAGAATTTATATTTTAATATACAATTGTATTGTTGGTCAAAATATACACTGAAAAGTATTGTTAAGAAACTTCATACAAATATAATGGAATTTATATTCCATTTGTCATCCGCAATAAAGCTATATAAATAAATTACTGTTTATGTGACTTTAGAAGTATATAGGGAAGTCATACGAGTAAAATACATTTTACTCGCTATAAGTGACATGTTTAGTGAAATTGAAATTGGTTAAACCTATTAACTAATTCGGTATTTATTTATTTATATGAACTGTTGTTAGCTGAAAACCCCACACGGGTATTGGGACGATACTTGACTGACACAAATCCCAATGTTTAAATTATATGTCTATCGATTGATCGACAGGCTGCGATGAGCGTTATTGTTTCATTTTAATGCTCACACAGTTGACATTGTCACTCTGGTTGTTAATGGATGGATTGAGGATTATTTCCTGTTATTACCCTATATATGAAATGTATGAAACCCATATGACCCAAATTATATGGTACATGGTTGAGTCGCATTCCAATGCAGAATTTCTTTTTAAATAAAGAATGTTTACATAATAAAAGAATTTTTTGTAAAATAAAAGATTTTGTATTCTAAAGAATATTTTACATAAATAATATTTTATTGATTATTTTAAATATTTTTAGGATAAATCTTTTATTTAAGATCATTAGATCTTAACATTTATGTTTGGTGATTGATATGTAGATTGGATTTGTAGTGGACGATGTTTTAAATAACATTTATCCTTTAATCCAATTTACACTGAAATTACTATTTGAAATTTGTAAGTCTATTTTATAAATTTAAAAGATACATAAATTTATAACGATTATTTGTTGATTTGATTTCTATAGAAATTCCATATTTTGAAAATTGGTTTTGGGTTTATCGTGAACTGTGTTTTAAATGACACTAGTTCTTTAACCTAATTTAAGACAAGATTGGCTTATTAAAATTAATAATCTTGTAATAATGATTCTTGTATTAAAAATCAAAATTGGAATATTAATAAATCTTTTTAGAAAGATTAAAATTTAATTTATTTTATCTTTGATAAAATTAATGAGAATCTTTTAACATAAATAATAATTTTTATTTAAAAGGATGTTCAGAGTTGGAATGTGGCGTATGGTTGATTTTAATTACAAATACGCGAGTTATTTAAGAAGACCGGGTCTAACCCATTCTGAATAATCATCACGACGATCAAGAGTCGAAGATGAAGACGGTGACTGAAGACCGGAGAGCTTCACATCGTTTGGTTGATGGTGACTGATATCTTGAATTGGGACTGATCCCCCAAGGCAAGGTAAAAAGTGATGATCTTCCAGACGTACTGGAGATCGACGGATACGTTGTTTCGTTCAAACCCAGAACGGACTTGTAAATGGATAGCATGCCTGACATTGAAATTTATTTCATGTAATTAAATTGGTTTTTATTTAATATATAAATGCATGGTGGCGGAGGATTTATTCTCTTGCTTAACACCCTTTTGTATGCTAAATAATTACCGATCGCATGATATGAGTTGTTGATGTGGTATGCCAAGTTGCACTTGAACAAGGCTTATTGTTGCAAAGCAGAGCCTTGTAGGATGATCAAAGCATAGTCTATTTAGGCATAGCTTTGTGTAACGTGACTTCACGAGCCTCACAGCCCGGTAGAGTCTAAAACGGGAGAAGGGAAC
This sequence comes from Allium sativum, assembly GCA_030737875.1. Classification (NCBI taxonomy): domain Eukaryota; kingdom Viridiplantae; phylum Streptophyta; class Magnoliopsida; order Asparagales; family Amaryllidaceae; genus Allium; species Allium sativum. The sequence continues at coordinate 1,051,107,541 of CM060913.1, forward strand.
GCAGGGAGTGCACACGTTTCTTTCTAGCTAGAGTGATGCCAGGGACCTACCAGCGCTGGCATTTATTCATTGTGGTTGTTGGATTTTTCGAGGCCTCGGTTTATGCGGTCGCCACTGGCCGTATTATTGGTCCAAAAGGACCGGGGAACGTGTGTTCAGGAATTGCCAATCCATTAAGCGTTAACGTATGGACCGGCCCTGCAGGATCCAAGGGTTGGACAGAGTACCAATCCTGGGGCATTTGCTAGAGTGTCTCGAATCGGTAAGGATCTCCTCCCTAGCCTTGACTCAGATGGAAACCCAAATTTCCAATACGACATCACGCGGTTTTGATTGTATACCTATATATGGCGACATAGTGGGATGGGGCACTCATGCCGTCTAGGATTAATACATTTACTTTGATGTATTTCAAATTGGTTGCGCACTATTATTATATAATACCGTGTTTATCGTATCAAGCATCTTTTGATCATTATAAGGTAAAACCCTATCCTCCGGTTTGCGTTGCATTGTGTGATGGGACTTGGGTCTTATGATGGTTTCATTTTTCTAAAAAGCATTGCGTTATTTTGACGATTTACTTTAGTCATGCACTGGCAATCCATAGGAGAAACCCGTTCCGCGAAAGTGGCGTGGTCCTGTGATTAGCCTTATTATATTATATAGGTTAAGTAGAATTCTCACACCAGTCCCATGACTGACCTGTAGTTTGTCCACTGGCAAACTCGGGTGCCCATATTTTCCACACGGGCAGTCGAGTAGCTATTTTTGCAGATATATTAAGCAGGATTCTGGGTTGAAGCTTAAAGCTGTGTCCAGAGATAGAGAGTCTTCCGCTGTGTTTCTTCCACTGCAATATATTTCAATTATTGTAACTTATTCTTCCGCTGTATTTTTATTCAATGTACTCTGATATTCTGTACTCTGATGTAACATTATATGATATGTTATAAAAGTCTTCTGTTGTTGTTTTAATATGTTGTATTCCCAAAGTTAAAGTATTCGTAGATTTTCACTTTTTGGGTCAGACCTGTGTGGTTTATGGTCGATTCAAAGGGTGGGAATTTGCGGGTCTTTACAGTTGGTATCAGAGCCAGGTTAGCTCAAATCTTTGGGGTACAACTCATTAGAACTGGACAAAAGACTCATCAGAGATTGGATTAGTAATGTCCAATAAGAATACTCATTAGAGATAGGATCAGCAGTATCCTAGAATGAGTAAACTCGTTAGAGATGGGGTTAGTAACGCCCTAGAACGAGTTCAGAGTTATGAATTTATAATTAACGTATTTTTGATATTTATAATCTATTCTTTGAAATATGATTTTTATATATATAAAGTTATGTATATTTTGAAAAGATAATTAACCATTAAAATTTAAAATTAAGATAGTTAATTTTACAATTTTTAGCTACGTTCCTTTTCGAGGACGAAAAGTTTTTAAGTGGGGGCGATTGTAACAACCCGCAAAATCAGAACCAATTTAAAATTTTTATTTTAGAAAATTTTAATGAATTTTGACAATATAAAATAGTTTATTTAAATAATAATGATCACAAATTTGATTCAAATCGTAGTTAGAATGAATGATTTAATTTTAATTAACAAAAGAGTTAGAAATAGCGCGGTAGTTTGAAAAGTCAAACTTGAACTTTGACTAACCGTACAGGATGCAAAATTTAACGGATTTTAGTGAAACCAAAAATATTAGAATCTATTTAAAAATATCTTTCCAACGAATTCGAAAAATCGAAATTTCATAGAGGAAATCAAAAGTTATGTCAAAATTAAAATCTAGAAAGGTCGCTATGAAATTTATAAAGGTCAAAATGCTGCTTTTTGCATACGAAGGAATTTGAACCCGAAACCACTTCCATTGAGTTCAGAATGATGTTTCTACATTGGAAAACAGTAAACACTTATAAATTTTAAGTTTCGGAAATTATTTGTTTAAAATTGTATTTTTAATATTAAATATACTGGCCTTAAAAATAGTCATTTTTCAAACAGTCTCAGAATTCAACAAAATAAATTTTGTTGGACTCGTATCATCAAAACAAAGCTAAAAATGATTTTTTGGTAATTTTTAGAATTAAAATATAATTATAATTGATTTTTCAGTGTAAACGGGCAAATTTTTTACTTTAAAAATTCATACGAGCTCAGAATCGAACGAAATTAATTTTCGTATGTCCACAGCATCAAAACATAACTAAATATATTTTTCGAGAATTTTTGAAGTTAATTTGTGACCTCGGTGAATTTTCATGTACGGTACACATTAAAATATTAATAAAATAATGTAATTATTCCAAAACTCGTAACAGACCTTGGAATTGGAGCCCGGAACATAGCCCATCACGTTCAGAAGGTGTCAAAACCTTAAGAACGACAGTAAGCAGGCCTAAATCGGAGTTCGGACCAAAACGGGCTTTAACGGGCTAATTAAATTATTAAATAATGATTAGGAAAACCTAATATAATATTATAAAATCCGAAAAACACTGCTCATCCGTCCTCTTCCATCGTATTCAGCCGCAACATGAACCCATGAACATTCAAAACTTCAAACTTCGATTTCTCCCTCAATTCTCAACGAAATCCTTCGTGTAAATACACGTTTCGAATAGATTTTCGTGCTCTTCAATCTCCGACAAGAATCACCACCTCTCATCGACCGTAGCCACCGCACCACCTCCGCAAAGCCGCGGCCTTTGCACCCCCACCGCGCCCTCCACGTTGAGCCGCACCTCCTCCAACTCCCGGTGAAGATAGCCCTCTCGTAGCTCTTCAATCTCCCGCAAACCGTTCGTAAAACCGTCGACTATAGCTCCCGAAATCCGCATTCAAAGTTTTGAACAATTCTGAAAATTGAGGTAAATAGCTTCAGATTTTGTCACGCTTTTAAGCGTCACTGTGTCAGTTGTTAAAGGCCAGAATTCTAATTTCTACATAAATTTCAATTTGAAATCTTTCAGATCCGTAACCGCTGTGACTCCAAACACGAGATCTGATTTAAATCGCTTCATTTCAGAAACAAGTAAGGTGAGATTCTATATTTTTTTATATATAATTAATTTAATTTAATTATATTATCATTATACAAAATGAATGTTGTATGGATTGAATTGTTGTATGGTGGAAATTGATGTTTGTGGCCTATATTGTTATTGATGTGTTGAATGATTGGTGTTGGAATTGATTGTGGGAATTGTTGTTCGATGACAAGTAGAAAGATTATAATAAAAAGTTTAATCTTTGGTTTGATTTATAAATAAAGTTTAATGTGACAACAAGGAATTTCGCTCGATCCGAATCAGTCGCTAAACTGATCTAGACCTTTCGAAACGCCTGATTGTTTGAGAACACGACAAAATAGAACACAAACAGAAGAACATTTCATTGTTTATTACAACAATTCCATCAGAATACAAGAATATACAGAGTATAAATGAATACATTACATTCGATAAATATCAGAGGTTACAATAAATTACATAGCAGCGGAAAAACAATATAGAACACAACTGAAAATAATGCACGGATACAGAGCTTTCCGAACATCGTTCCAGCTGTACATCAGGATCCTGTGAATATAAATCTGCAAAACCGAAACTACTAGCTGCCCGTGTGGAAAATAGGGGCACCCAGAGTTTAGGTTAAAACAATAAACTCCAGGTCAGTCATGTGACTGGTGTGAGAACTAAAACAGTTATTAATATTTGTTTTTAAAGTTAGGTAAATCAAGGGACCACGCTGTATAACACGGAACGGGTTTCCTCCCAAGAATACCAGTGCAGAAAACAAACAGCGCAATGCTAAATAAGGAACAATGAAGCTATTATAAGACCCAGATCCCATCACACAATGCAACGCAAGCCGGAGGATAGCGTTTTCCCTTATAATAGCCAAATATGCTTGATACGCGGAATTTCATCTTATATTATTACTATAAGTGAAGAAAACAACTTCAAATATAAATGTATCAATCATAGACGACATGGGTACCATATATCATGTCGCCAATACTAGGCTCTACAATCAAAACCGCAAAATGTCATATTTGGAAATTGGATTTCCATCATGGTGGCTCCTGATTCGAAAGATCGATCGCGTAGTGCCATCTCAACGGCTTACGTCTCGGCTAGAGAAAACACCGTAATGCACATCCGCACTTTTGGGAAATCGAGTATCACTGCGGCTTTCGTCCCGGCGAGAGAAAACACCGCTTACCCTATCCCTCTGAGCACTAAGCTCACTCTCGGTCGACCGAATCCACGACACCACGAAGGTGCCCATCCACGAAAAAGCATACTGATCAAACCATCAGTTTACCACCATACCGGGGTGTGAGGCTCGCGAATCAACGCTATACACAAAGCCGTGCTATATTAAAGCTGCGCTTTGATCATCATCCACCAAACTTTGCTTTTCAACAAAAGTCCGGATCACTGCATCTCAGCATGCCACACTATCAATCCATATCGTACCACTGATTTCTGCCAATATATAACCTCTAAGCTCGTATGTCTCAGAGAAGGGCGTTAAGCAAGAGAATAAATTCTCCGCCGCCAAACAGATATATATTTAGCAGAGATCAACGAATACAATATAAAGGAATACAATGTCAGACACACCATCCATTTACAAGTCCGTTCTGGGTTTGAACGAAACCGGAGGCACTTTCCTCGCATATCCGTCGATCTCCATGCACGTCCGGACGGCTACCACTTCAGCCCCCTTCAAGGTAGCTACTCCCATCGTGAGCGTCAGTAGCACCCATCCATTCGATGTGAAGATCGTCGGTCTTGCACCGTCTTCAACCTCTTCGACTTATCGTCGCATCGGTTATTCAGAATGGGTATAGACCCGGCCTTTCTGAATAACCCACGTATATAATAAACAATTGTTATACAAACACAACATACGCCTCATTCCAATTCAGATATTCACACTCCTAGGGAAAGGTTCACATTAATTTTATCAAAGATAAATTCTTTTAAATTTATTCTTTAATCTTCCTTTGGATATCATTTCAAACCATATTATGGTTTTCCAATTTAGTCGGGATTAGCGAACCGCACCGATGTAATTATTTATTTTATTTCCCAATCCCAACCTATTTATCCCATGGAGCAAAACTGTTATTACCCCATAACTAACACCACGGTGTTATCGGTAAATTTAATTACAATTTCACGTTCAAATCTAATTAAAGATTTAACTATCGCTTTGGAGCAAAATTGGTAATACTCCATTCTCGCTCAATTTCTAAATTTGATAATTCAGATTATCAATTCACATTTCAATTTAATTGCAGATTCATTAAAACTCCTTTTACTGGGTTAAAGAACTAGGTGTTATTTAAAACACGGTTCACGACAAACCCAAATCACATTCTATTTATTATCGGGTTAAAGAACTAGTGTTATTTAAAACACCGTTCACGGTAAACCCATTTCAAATCCAATCAAATATATTAGAAATTCCGATTATTTAAAACCCCTTTTTAAATCTAATTTCTTTATTTAAGAATAATTGGGTTTTAAATTTAGTTCAAAACTAGTTCATTTCGATAAAAATCTATTTTTATCTTTTCAAATATGGAGTTTTTCATCCCAATTTTTCCCAAATCATTTCTTATGATTTTACACAAATTATTACTATTTTTAATAATTTTATTAAGGCCCGTACAATCGATTTCCAACAATGGCCATCGAACTGCACTTACAGCGACCTTTTTCAAATTTGATTTGGACGTAACTCCAAATCCAACCGTTAGATTTCAAATTTCTAATGTTCGTTAGAAAGCACTTTTCGATACGAACCCAACGGTTCCGGTTTTAGGAGAATCCGACGGTCGGATCTCCCGTAATGTCCGTTTGAAATAAATGGTCGAAATTTACGAACTGCCGCGGCGCGGCGCGTTCTATTCAGGCCATTATATTATATATATAATATATATTTCGTCGATTTCTATTTTAAATGAATTATATGAATAGTTTTAAATTCGTTTCAAAAACAATTTCAACTTCCATTTCAATTTAAATCAAAATTGAATTCTTCTTTATAAATTCGTTTAAAATTCATTTCTATTCAATTCAAATTTCAATTAAATTTGAATTCATTTCAATTCGCTTTCAATTCCATTTGAATTCGTTTTCAATTCAAATTGGTTTTCTATTCGATTCAAATTCATTTTCTATTCAAATCAAATTCGTTTTGTTTTCTATTTGAATCAAATTCACTATATATTCAATTGAAATCAAATTGATTTCCTATTCCATTCAATTCGAAATCGTTTTATATTCAATTCAAATCGAAATCGTTATATATTCAATTCATTTCGAAATCGTTATATATTCAATTCATTTCGAAATCGTTATATACTCAATTCATTTCGAAATCGTTATATATTCAATTCATTTCGAAATCGTTATATATTCAATTCGAATTCGTTTTCTATTTAATTTGATTCAAATTTCATTTCAAAATATTCGATTTCGAATTCACTTTTCAATATCATTTTTAAAATGAATAAAATCGATATAAATATCGTTCACGTCAAAATGGCGTCAATCTAACCAACACGGCCTCATATATTTCTATTTTCAAATATTCCATTCAACAAATGAATATTTATTTTTGTCAACACACGACTAATCTCAACGAATGAGTACTGTCCACGTGTGACTATTTTTGCTATTTAATATATTTTATAAAAATTAAGGTATTTATCGTTTGATATTAAATCAGACTCCAACTGTAAATTAGTAAGAGAACGATTCCCTGAATATTAACCCCGAAGGCCGAAACCAACATCAGATCAATATTCAGGAGACCACTTATCTCATCTATTTTCCAGTTAGTTTCTAATTCTATATATGATAAAGATGTAAATTTTATTGTTAAAATATTTCGTTCAACACATGACTAATCTCAACGGATGAGTACAGTCAACACATGAACCTTTATTTTATAAAGATAAAGATATAAATTTTATTATTAAAATATTTCGTTCAACACATGACTAATCTCAACGGATGAGTACAGTCAACACATGAACCTTTATTTTATAAAGATAAAGATATAAATTTTATTATTAAAATATTTCGTTCAACACATGACTAATCTCAACGGATGAGTACAGTCAACACATAAACCTTTATTTTATAATATTCTTTATTTTTCAAATTGGAATGAGGCCCAATCAATCACCATATAATGTTAATTATATGGATTTTCATACATCACACGTATATAATAGCATTGAAAAATAATCAACCACCAACCAAAGTGCAGTACACTGTATAAGCATCAAATATAGATATCTAACGCTTATAACAGCCTATCAATCAATCGATCGACATATTTAATCAATCAGGATGAGTGAACTTCAAATTTCATCCCAACACCCGTGTGGGGTTTCAAACAATCAAACACATATTTTATTTGTGCAGTTGGGCGATGTGTAAAATTTATCGGCCCAATCAATATCAGTCAAATCAGTGTATATAAACAAATCGGCCGATTTGTTTATAAATATTTATTTATTCACTTTCACGTTAAAAATTATATTTTTAACGATAAAATATTTTATTTTAACACATGGATTTTTTTCAGTTCATCTACAAAATAGAAATGATATTTTTATTTTTCTAACTCATTTTAGAAAATTTCGGCGGCATAACGGCACGATACTAGAAACGGGACGAGGCCTAGCCTTATCCCCGGTCTAGTGAAGGCCCACGCCATTCACAAATCAATCAAATCCTTTCATTTTACCACACAATTCAATTCAAACCAAATAATCCAACTAATTTTTGCAATCAAACAAACAAGTCCATGGTCTGTGGACGATTGTGTCGGGTGCTACTAAACACCGTCTGCATCCTAGTATATATATATATATATAACTAGAAAAGAAATTGAAGAGTGAGAAGTTCTCACCGATAGCTATCCTAACTCCACGGCTCTTCTTTTATAGAGATCTTCGTTGTTCTCGCCTTTTTGTCGCCTTCGTTGCTGTAGCCACTACATATGTAAAAATCGAATTTTTACTTCGCTATTCAATATATAAAAATCGAGTTTTTACTATGCTATTCAATATATAAAAATCGAATTTTTATTATCTACACTATATAAAAATTATATTTTTATTATCTCTACTACATAAAGATAATATTTTTAGCCTTTCTATAATATAAAAATTATATTTTTAACCTTCCTATATTATAAAAATTATATATTTTTTTATTTTTCACATCATATAAACTTAATCTTTTCTATTATATAAACTCGAACTTTTCTATTATATAAAAATATAATATTTTTATGTCTTTCAAACATTTAAAGATCTAACATTTTTATGTCACTCACACCTTTAAAAATCTAACCTGTTAATGAGCAAAACCCATATCTTTTTGTTTCAAAAAATCTTATCTCCACTAATTCAAAAATCTGATCTTTAGTAGTCCAAAACTCCGATCTTTTCTATCCAAGATTTTCATATAAAAACTAGAATTTTTTATTTCCAGATCTTTCATATAGGAATCGCAGTTTTATTTTCAGATCTTAATAAAAATAAAACAAAATAAAATGAAGGCTCACCTTGAATCGTGGGAGGGGTCGGAGCAGTGAAGCCCTTTTTAGCTCGCGGAGGGATTGCGGCGCTGGCGGTGCTCGACGATGGCGTCGACTGGAGGTGATGGTCGGAGGGGGTATTGGGGTCAGGCGGAGGCTTAGACGGCGGCGGAGGGTCGGGGTTTGGCCCTAGTGCGGGTGGCGGTGGTTGCTGAGAATCGGAGGGTTTGATTTAGGGATTCCGAGGCTAAAGGGGGGTGCGCTCCGGTCTAGAGGAGAAGCGGGTGGAGGAAGGAGATGGCGGAGCAGTGTCGGAGATGGAGGGGGAAAGCTCCGACGTGGTGGCGGGGTAGAAGACTGGGCGACGGGCTTTTTAATTTGGGTTTTTTTTTCCTTTTATTTCTTCGATTTGATAAAGTAACAGAAGGGGGGGGGGCAGAAGATGATAATAAGGGGGAAGAGAGGAATATATATATATATTTTTTTTATTTATTATTTTTAATTCAAAGAAGTTGACTTTTACATACGACTCCTGAACGAGGCCCACCGCCTGTCGTCCATAGCGTTTTACACCCATTCCGAACACAATGGGATATGTATCGCAAGCTGATTTGATCGTTTCAATTAGTTTCCGTTGAATTTACATTTAAATCACTATATTGAATTTCAAACGTACATTTCGAATTACCGGGGTCGCATACGAACTTTAAAAATTCTAGAAAAATATTTTCTAGCTTCGTATTGACGATACGGTCCTAACAAAACTAGTTTCGTCAAATTCCGAGACCGTTTGAAAAATGGCCATTTTCCAGTCGATTAAAATCAACTGAAACTGGTCAAACGCGTTTTCCTTCGACACGCTCACATATTGATTCGAAAAATTACGAAATTTGAAACCTAGCCATAATTCGACGTCGCGGATCCAACAAAAGTGGTTTCGTCGAAATCCGAGGTCGTTTGCAAAATGGCTATTTTTAAGGGCCGAAATTCCATAGCGACTATTCAGAATTTTCAACTGGACATATCTTTTGACCCCCGCTATGAAATTTCAATTTTTCGGATTCGTTGGAAAGATATTCACAAATAGATCCTATTATTTTTTTGTTTCACTAAAATCCGATTTATTTTGCACCCGGTACATTCAATTGAAGTTTGAAATCGAATTATCGAACTACCGCGCCATTTTCAATTCTATTATATAATTATATATAATTATTTATATTCTAACGACGACGTATATAATATATACGTTCGAATTCTATTCAAAATAAAGTTTTCGTCGATATTATTTAAAATAATCTATTTTAAATATTCAAATTCAGTTAAAATTGCTAAAATAAAAATTTCAAACTGGCTCGCATTTTCCGGGTTGTTACATTTAATCTTTTATCATGATTGACAAATCAAAGTTTTGATTTTTATTTCGAAATGAATAATATTAATAAAGATTCGATCCTTATTTTTGATTCATTAAAATGAATCTTTGTTTTTGTTTGTATAAAATGAATCTTTGTTTTATTTATAAAACATGAAATCTTTTTGTTTATTTATAAAGATGAAACCTTTTTTTTTATTCATAAAGACTAATTCTTTGTTTTTTTATTATAAAGGATGAAATTTTGTTTTGGTTACAAAAGAACAAATCTTTGATTTTGTTTACAAAGAACCAATCTTTGTTTTTGTTTATAAAAGATTAAATCTTTGTTTTTGTTTATAAAGCTTGAAACTTTATTTTTGGTTATAGAGATTAAAACTTTATTTTTTTTTATAAAAATTGAACCTTTGGTTTTGTTAATAAAGATTATACCTTTGGTTTTGTTAACAAAGGTTACAACTTTGATTTTGTTTGCAAAGATTATAACTTTGATTTCGGTTACAAAAATTACAACTTTGTTTTTGATTATAAAAAGTCGATCTTTTTGATGTTGAAAATGAAAAGACGATCTTTTTATATTTAAAATAAAAAAGGACAATCTTTTTATATTGTAAACAAAAAGATGAAACTTTGACGATGAAAATGAAAAGATGATCTTTTTATATTTAAAATAAAGAAGTTATTATTTTCATTGTAAAATAGAAAAAGTCATATTTTTACATTGCAAAATAGGAAAATGATTATTTTACATTGTAAGATGGAAAAGATTATATTTTTACTTTGTAAAATAGTAAAGTTGATATTTTTACATTGTAAAATAGTAAATTTGATATTTTTACTTTGTAAAATATAAAAGATCATATTTTTACATCGTAAAATAGTGAAGTTAATATATTATAAATATAAAAAGATGATATTTTTGTATTGTACATAAAAAGAAGGTGTTTTTACATTGTGTGAAATAAAGTATATTTTATTATGGAATTTAAGAATAAATTTCCACAGCATGAAATAAACAACATTTTTTTTCATAATTTATGAATGAATTTTCATCACATGAAATAAATTACATTTTTATATGTTATTTATGAATGAATGTACGCCGTATGAATAAAATTACATTTTTATACGTAATTTAAATGTGAATTTACTTTGCATAACAAAAGTTACATTTTTATATGTAATTTATATATGAATTTGCACCGTATGACAAAAATTGCAATTTTCTATGTAATTAAAATGTAAATTTACATTGCATGAATAAAATTACATTTTTCAATGTAATTTAGAAATGAATAATTACGGTAGAATGAAAATTACATTTTTACATGTAATTAAAATGTGAATTTGCACTGTAGGATAAAAACTACATTTTTAGATGTAATTTAGATATGAATTTATGTCGTATGATAGGAATTACATTTTTCTATGTAATTAAAATATGAATTCCCATCGCATAATAAAGATTACATTTTTCTATGTAATTTAGATGTGAATTAGAACGATAAAATAAAAATGACATTTTTCTATGTAATTTATATATGAGTTATAACGGTATGATAAAAATTTAGAAATATATTTGTTTACATTTTCTATTGTAAATAAAAAGAATAGAATTTAGAGATACATTTATTTACATTTTCTTACATAAATAAAAAGAATAGAATTTAGAAATATATTTATTTACATTTTCTATAGTAGGAAAAATAGAATTGCTAATGTTGAATATTTTATCGTCATTTTGAATGCGGTAAAAATAGACAATATTAGTGATTCATTTTTATCGACATTTTTGGTGCGATAAAAATAGACAATGTTAGTGATTCATTTTTATCGACATTTTTGGTGCGATAAAAATAGACAATGTTAGTGATTCATTTTATTCGACATTTTTGATGCGATAAAAATAGCGATGTTAATGGTACATTTCTATCGTCATTTATATGTGATAAAAAGAACAGAAACATGAGAATCATTTATCTACAACTCCTATTGTAAATGAGAAGAGTAAAAATATGAGGACCACTTTATTTACAACTTCTATTGTAAATGAAAGACCAAAATATGTCAATCATTTTATTGGTATTTCTATGGTAATGAAAAAGGAACAAAATAATGTGAATCCTTTTATTTACATTTTCTATTGTAAAGAAAAAGAACAAAATTGTGTGAACCATTTTATTTACATTTTCTATTGCAAAGAAAAAATAAAAAGAGAGTTATATTTCTTATTTGCATTTTTAGATGCAAATAAAGCATAGAAAGAAAATTATACTTTTATTTGTCATTGTTTTGTTAAATAAAAGTAAAAGATTAAAAGGACATTTTATTTACCGTTGTTTTGTTAAATAAAAGTACAAGATATAAAAGAACATTTTTATTAACATTGTTTTGTCAAATAAAAAGACAAATACATGAGATACACTTTTATTTGTGTTTTATGTACAAATAAAAGTACAAGATTAGAAACACACTTTTATTTACATTGTATTTGTTGAAATAGAATTGTTAACGAAATGAGTATATCACTTTCACTCATCTTTGTAGGAACAGAATTTATGTGCAAATATAAGGATTACTTTTATTTGCATAATATACAGTAGAATTTATACGCAAACATAAAATCCAATTTTTTATTTGCAAACTTGCATTAGAATTTATATTCTAATATACAATTGTATTGTTGGTCAAAATATACACTGAAAAGTATTGTTAAGAAACTTCATACAAATATAATGGAATTTATATTCCATTTGTCATCCGCAATAAAGCTATATAAATAAATTACTGTTTATGTGACTTTAGAAGTATATAGGGAAGTCATACGAGTAAAATACATTTTACTCGCTATAAGTGACATGTTTAGTGAAATTGAAATTGGTTAAACCTATTAACTAATTCGGTATTTGTTTATTTATATGAACTGTTGTTGGCTGAAAACCCCACACGGGTATTGGGACGATACTTGACTGACACAAATCCCAATGTTTAAATTATGTGTCTATCGATTGATCGACAGGCTGCGATGAGCGTTATTGTTTCATTTTAATGCTCACACAGTTGACATTGTCACTCTGGTTGTTAATGGATGGATTGAGGATTATTTCCTGTTATTACCCTATATATGAAATGTATGAAACCCATATGACCCAAATTATATGGTACATGGTTGAGTCGCATTCCAATGCAGAATTTCTTTTTAAATAAAGAATGTTTACATAATTAAGGAATTTTTGTAAAATAAAAGATTTTGTATTCTAAAGAATATTTTACATAAATAATATTTTATTGATTATTTTAAATATTTTTAGGATAAATCTTTTATTTAAGATCATTAGATCTTAACATTTATGTTTGGTGATTGATATGTAGATTGGATTTGTAGTGGACGATGTTTTAAATAACATTTATCCTTTAATCCAATTTACACTGAAATTACTATTTGAAATTTGTAAGTCTATTTTATAAATTTAAAAGATACAGAAATTTATAACAATTATTTGTTGATTTGATTTCTGTAGAAATTCCATATTTTGAAAATTGGTTTTGGGTTTATCGTGAACTGTGTTTTAAATGACACTAGTTCTTTAACCTAATTTAAGACAAGATTGGCTTATTAAAATTAATAATCTTGTAATAATGATTCTTGTATTAAAAATCAAAATTGGAATATTAATAAATCTTTTTAGAAAGATTAAAATTTAATTTATTTTATCTTTGATAAAATTAATGAGAATCTTTTAACATAAATAATAAATTTTATTTAAAAGGATGTTCAGAGTTGGAATGTGGCGTATGGTTGATTTTAATTACAAATACGCGAGTTATTTAAGAAGACCGGGTCTAACCCATTCTGAATAATCATCACGACGATCAAGAGTCGAAGATGAAGACGGTGACTGAAGACCGGAGAGCTTCACATCGTTTGGTTGATGGTGACTGATATCTTGAATTGGGACTGATCCCCCAAGGCAAGGTAAAAAGTGATGATCTTCCAGACGTACTGGAGATCGACGGATACGTTGTTTCGTTCAAACCCAGAACGGACTTGTTAATGGATAGCATGCCTGACATTGAAATTTATTTCATGTAATTAAATTGGTTTTTATTTAATATATAAATGCATGGTGGCGGAGGATTTATTCTCTTGCTTAACACCCTTTTGTATGCTAAATAATTACCGATCGCATGATATGAGTTGTTGATGTGGTATGCCAAGTTGCACTTGAACAAGTCTTATTGTTGCAAAGCAGAGCCTTGTAGGATGATCAAAGCATAGTCTATTTAGGCATAGCTTTGTGTAACGTGACTTCGCGAGCCTCACAGCCCGGTAGAGTCTAAAACGGGAGAAGGGAACGCAGGGAGTGCACACGTTTCTTTCTAGCTAGAGTGATGCCAGGGACCTACCAGCGCTGGCATTTATTCATTGTGGTTGTTGGATTTTTCGAGGCCTCGGTTTATGCGGTCGCCACTGGCCGTATTATTGGTCCAAAAGGACCGGGGAACGTGTGTTCAGGAATTGCCAATCCATTAAGCGTTAACGTATGGACCGGCCCTGCAGGATCCAAGGGTTGGACAGAGTACCAATCCTGGGGCATTTGCTAGAGTGCCCATATTTTCCACACGGGCAGTCGAGTAGCTATTTTTGCAGATATATTAAGCAGGATTCTGGGTTGAAGCTTAAAGCTGTGTCCAGAGATAGAGAGTCTTCCGCTGTGTTTCTTCCACTGCAATATATTTCAATTATTGTAACTTATTCTTCCGCTGTATTTTTATTCAATGTACTCTGATATTCTGTACTCTGATGTAACATTATATGATATGTTATAAAAGTCTTCTGTTGTTGTTTTAATATGTTGTATTCCCAAAGTTAAAGTATTCGTAGATTTTCACTTTTTGGGTCAGACCTGTGTGGTTTATGGTCGATTCAAAGGGTGGGAATTTGCGGGTCTTTACAGTTGGTATCAGAGCAGGTTAGCTCAAATCTTTGGGGTACAACTCATTAGAACGGGACAAAAGACTCATCAGAGATTGGATTAGTAATGTCCAATAAGAATACTCATTAGAGATAGGATCAGCAGTATCCTAGAATGAGTAAACTCGTTAGAGATGGGGTTAGTAACGCCCTAGAACGAGTTCAGAGTTACGAATTTATAATTAACGTATTTTTGATATTTATAATCTATTCTTTGAAATATGATTTTTATATATATCAAGTTATGTATATTTTGAAAAGATAATTAACCATTAAAATTTAAAATTAAGATAGTTAATTTTACAATTTTTAGCTACGTTCCTTTTCGAGGACGAAAAGTTTTTAAGTGGGGGCGATTGTAACAACCCGCAAAATCAGAACCAATTTAAAATTTTTATTTTAGAAAATTTTAATGAATTTTGACAATATAAAATAGTTTATTTAAATAATAATGATCACAAATTTGATTCAAATCGAAGTTAGAATGAATGATTTAATTTTAATTAACAAAAGATTTAGAAATAGCGCGGTAGTTTGAAAAGTCAAACTTGAACTTTGACTAACCGTACAGGATGCAAAATTTAACGTTTTTTAGTGAAACCAAAAATATTAGAATCTATTTAAAAATATCTTTCCAACGAATTCGAAAAATCGAAATTTCATAGAGGAAATCAAAAGTTATGTCAAAATTAAAATCTAGAAAGGTCGCTATGAAATTTATAAAGGTCAAAATGCTGCTTTTTGCATACGAAGGAATTTGAACCCGAAACCACTTCCATTGAGTTCAAAATGATGTTTCTACATTGAAAAACAGTAAACACTTATATATTTTAAGTTTCGAAAATTATTTGTTTAAAATTGTATTTTTAATATTAAATATACTGGCCTTAAAAATAGTCATTTTTCATACAGTCTCAGAATTCAACGAAATAAATTTTGTTGGACTCGTATCATCAAAACAAAGCTAAAAATGATTTTTTGGTAATTTTTAGAATTAAAATATAATTATAATTGATTTTTCAGTGTAAACGAGCAAATTTTTTACTTTAAAAATTCATACGAGCTCAGAATCGAACGAAATTAATTTTCATATGTCCACAACATCAAAACATAACTAAATATATTTTTCGAGAATTTTTGAAGTTTATTTGTGACCTCGGTGAATTTTCATGTACGGTACACATTAAAATATTAATAAAATAATGTAATTATTCCAAAACTCGTAACAGACCTTGGAATTGGAGCCCGGAACATAGCCCATCACGTTTAGAAGGTGTCAAAACCTTAAGAACGACAGTAAGCAGGCCTAAATCGGAGTTCGGACCAAAACGGGCTTTAACGGGCTAATTAAATTATTAAATAATGATTAGGAAAACCTAATATAATATTATAAAATCCGAAAAACACTGCTCATCCGTCCTCTTCCATCGTATTCAACCGCAATATGAACCCATGAACATTCAAAACTTCAAACTTCGATTTCTCCCTCAATTCTCAACGAAATCCTTCGTGTAAATACACGTTTCGAATAGATTTTCGTGCTCTTCAATCTCCGACAAGAATCACCACCTCTCATCGACCGTAGCCACCGCACCACCTCCGCAAAGCCGCGGCCTTTGCACCCCCACCGCGCCCTCCACGTTGAGCCGCACCTCCTCCAACTCCCGGTGAAGATAGCCCTCTCGTAGCTCTTCAATCTCCCGCAAACCGTTCGTAAAACCGTCGACTATAGCTCCCGAAATCCGCATTCAAAGTTTTGAACAATTCTGAAAATTGAGGTAAATAGCTTCAGATTTTGTCACGCTTTTAAGCGTCACTGTGTCAGTTGTTAAAGGCCAGAATTCTAATTTCTACATAAATTTCAATTTGAAATCTTTCAGATCCGTAACCGCTGTGACTCCAAACACGAGATCTGATTTAAATCGCTTCATTTCAGAAACAAGTAAGGTGAGATTCTATATTTTTTTATATATAATTAATTTAATTTAATTATATTATCATTATACAAAATGAATGTTGTATGGATTGAATTGTTGTATGGTGGAAATTGATGTTTGTGGCCTATATTGTTATTGATGTGTTGAATGATTGGTGTTGGAATTGATTGTGGGAATTGTTGTTCGATGACAAGTAGAAAGATTATAATAAAAAGTTTAATCTTTGGTTTGATTTATAAATAAAGTTTAATGTGACAACAAGGAATTTCGCTCGATCCGAATCAGTCGCTAAACTGATCTAGACCTTTCGAAACGCCTGATTGTTTGAGAACATGACAAAATAGAACACAAACAGAAGAACATTTCATTGTTTATTACAACAATTCCATCAGAATACAAGAATATACAAAGTGTAAATGAATACATTACATTCGATAAATATCAGAGGTTACAATAAATTACATAGCAGCGGAAAAACAATATAGAACACAACTGAAAATAATGCACGGATACAGAGCTTTCCGAACATCGTTCCAGCTGTACATCAGGATCCTGTGAATATAAATCTGCAAAACCGAAACTACTAGCTGCCCGTGTGGAAAATAGGGGCACCCAGAGATTAGGTTAAAACAATAAACTCCAGGTCAGTCATGTGACTGGTGTGAGAACTAAAACAGTTATTAATATTTGTTTTTAAAGTTAGGCAAATCAAGGGACCACGCCGTATAACACGGAACGGGTTTCCTCCCAAGAATACCAGTGCAGAAAACAAACAGCGCAATGCTAAATAAAGAACAATGAAGCTATTATAAGACCCAGATCTCATCACACAATGCAACGCAAGCCGGAGGATAGGGTTTTCCCTTATAATAGCCAAATATGCTTGATACGCGGAATTTCATCTTATATTATTACTATAAGTGAAGAAAACAACTTCAAATATAAATGTATCAATCATAGACGACATGGGTACCATATATCATGTCGCCAATACTAGGCTCTACAATCAAAACCGCAAAATGTCATATTTGGAAATTGGATTTCCATCATGGTGGCTCCTGATTCGAAAGATCGATCGCGTAGTGCCATCTCAACGGCTTACGTCTCGGCTAGAGAAAACACCGTAATGCACATCCGCACTTTTGGGAAATCGAGTATCACTGCGGCTTACGTCCCGGCGAGAGAAAACACCGCTTACCCTATCCCTCTGAGCACTAAGCTCACTCTCGGTCGACCGAATCCACGACACCACGAAGGTGCCCATCCACGAAAAAGCATACTGATCAAACCATCAGTTTACCACCATACCGGGGTGTGAGGCTCGCGAATCAACGCTATACACAAAGCCGTGCTATATTAAAGCTGCGCTTTGATCATCATCCACCAAACTTTGCTTTTCAACAAAAGCCCGAATCACTGCATCTCAGCATGCCACACTATCAATCCATATCGTACCACTGATTTCTGCCAATATATAACCTCTAAGCTCGTATGTCTCAGAGAAGGGCGTTAAGCAAGAGAATAAATTCTCCGCCGCCAAACAAATATATATTTAGCAGAGATCAACGAATACAATATAAAGGAATACAATGTCAGACACACCATCCATTTACAAGTCCATTCTGGGTTTGAACGAAACCGGAGGCACTTTCCTCGCATATCCGTCGATCTCCATGCACGTCCGGACGGCTACCACTTCAGCCCCCTTCAAGGTAGCTACTCCCATCGTGAGCGTCAGTAGCACCCATCCATTCGATGTGAAGATCGTCGGTCTTGCACCGTCTTCAACCTCTTCGACTTATCGTCGCATCGGTTATTCAGAATGGGTATAGACCCGGCCTTTCTGAATAACCCACGTATATAATAAACAATTGTTATACAAATACAACATACGCCTCATTCCAATTCAGATATTCACACTCCTAGGGAAAGGTTCCCATTAATTTTATCAAAGATAAATTCTTTTAAATTTATTCTTTAATCTTCCTTTGGATATCATTTCAAACCATATTATGGTTTTCAAATTTAGTCGGGATTAGCGAACCGCACCGAAGTAATTATTTATTTTATTTCCCAATCCCAACCTATTTATCCCATGGAGCAAAACTGTTATTACCCCATAACTAACACCACAGTGTTATCGGTAAATTTAATTACCATTTCACGTTCAAATCTAATTAAAGATTTAACTATCGCTTTGGAGCAAAATTGGTAATACTCCATTCTCACTCAATTTCTAAATTTGATAATTCAGATTATCAATTCACATTTCAATTTAATTGCAGATTCATTAAAACTCCTTTTACTGGGTTAAAGAACTAGGTGTTATTTAAAACACAGTTCACGACAAACCCAAATCACATTCTATTTATTATCGGGTTAAAGAACTAGTGTTATTTAAAACACCGTTCACGGTAAACCCATTTCAAATCCAATCAAATATATTAGAAGTTCCGATTATTTAAAACCTCTTTTTAAATCTAATTTCTTTATTTAAGAGTAATTGGGTTTTAAATTTAGTTCAAAACTAGTTCATTTCGATAAAAATCTATTTTTATCTTTTCAAATATGGAGTTTTTCATCCTAATTTTTCCCAAATCATTTCTTATGATTTTACACAAATTATTACTATTTTTAATAATTTTATTAAGGCCCGTACAATCGATTTCCAACAATGGCCATCGAACTGCACTTACAGCGACCTTTTTCAAATTGTATTTGGACGTAACTCCAAATCCAACCGTTAGATTTCAAATTTCTAATATTCGTTAGAAAGCACTTTTCGATACGAACCCAACGGTTTCGGTTTTAGGAGAATCCGACGGTCGGATCTTCCGTAATGTCCGTTTGAAATAAATGGTCGAAATTTACGAACTGCCGAGGCTCGGCGCGTTCTATTCAGGCCATTATATTATATATATAATATATATTTCGTCGATTTCTATTTTAAACGAATTATATGAATAGTTTTAAATTCGTTTCAAAAACAATTTCAACTTCCATTTCAATTTAAATCAAAATTGAATTCTTCTTTATAAATTCGTTTAAAATTCATTTCTATTCAATTCAAATTTCAATTAAATTTGAATTCATTTCAATTCGCTTTCAATTCCATTTGAATTCGTTTTCAATTCAAATTGGTTTTCTATTCGATTCAAATTCATTTTCTATTCAAATCAAATTCGTTTCGTTTTCTATTTGAATCAAATTCACTATATATTCAATTGAAATCAAATTGGTTTCCTATTCCATTCAATTCGAAATCGTTTTATATTCAATTCAAATCGAAATCGTTATATATTCAATTCATTTCGAAATCGTTATATATTCAATTCATTTCGAAATCGTTATATACTCAATTTATTTCGAAATCGTTATATATTCAATTCATTTCGAAATCGTTATATATTCAATTCGAATTCGTTTTCTATTTAATTTGATTCAAATTTCATTTCAAAATATTCGATTTCGATATCACTTTTCAATATCATTTTTAAAATGAATAAAATCGATATAAATATCGTTCACGTCAAAATGGCGTCAATCTAACCAACACGGCCTCATATATTTCTATTTTCAAATATTCCATTCAACAAATGAATATTTATTTTTGTCAACACACGACTAATCTCAACGAATGAGTACTGTCCACGTGTGACTATTTTTGCTATTTAATATATTTTATAAAAATTAAGGTATTTATCGTTTGATATTAAATCAGACTCCAACTGTAAATTAGTAAGAGAACGATTCCCTGAATATTAACCCCGAAGGCCGAAACCAACATCAGATCAATATTCAGGAGACCACTCATCTCATCTATTTTCCAGTTAGTTTCTAATTCTATATATGATAAAGATGTAAATTTTATTGTTAAAATATTTCGTTCAACACATGACTAATCTCAACGGATGAGTACAGTCAACACATGAACCTTTATTTTATAAAGATAAAGATATAAATTTTATTATTAAAATATTTCGTTCAACACATGACTAATCTCAATGGATGAGTACAGTCAACACATGAACCTTTATTTTATAAAGATAAAGATATAAATTTTATTATTAAAATATTTCGTTCAACACATGACTAATCTCAACGGATGAGTACAGTCAACACATGAACCTTTATTTTATAATATTCTTTATTTTTCAAATTGGAATGAGGCCCAATCAATCACCATATAATGTTAATTATATGGATTTTCATACATCACACGTATATAATAGCATTGAAAAATAATCAACCACCAACCAAAGTGCACTACACTGTATAAGCATCAAATATAGATATCTAACGCTTATAACAGCCTATCAATCAATCGATCGACATATTTAATCAATCAGGATGAGTGAACTTCAAATTTCATCCCAACACCCGTGTGGGGTTTCAAACAATCAAACACATATTTTATTTGTGCAGTTGGGCGATGTGTAAAATTTATCGGCCCAATCAATATCAGTCAAATCAGTGTATATAAACAAATCGGCCGATTTGTTTATAAAGATTTATTTATTCACTTTCACGTTAAAAATTATATTTTTAACGATAAAATATTTTATTTTAACACATGGATTTTTTTTCAGTTCATCTACAAAATAGAAATGATATTTTTATTTTTCTAACTCATTTTAGAAAATTTCGGCGGCATAACGGCACGATACTAGAAACGGGACGAGGCCTAGCCTTATCCCCAGTCTAGTGAAGGCCCACGCCATTCACAAATCAATCAAATCCTTTCATTTCACCACACAATTCAATTCAAACCAAATAATCCAACTAATTTTTGCAATCAAACAAACAAGTCCATGGTCTGTGGACGATTGTGTCGGGTGCTACTAAACACCGTCTGCATCCTAGTATATATATATATAACTAGAAAAGAAATTGAAGAGTGAGAAGTTCTCACCGATAGCTATCCTAACTCCACGGCTCTTCTTTTATAGAGATCTTCGTTGTTCTCGCCTTTTTGTCGCCTTCGTTGCTGTAGCCACTACATATGTAAAAATCGAATTTTTACTTCGCTATTCAATATATAAAAATCGAGTTTTTACTATGCTATTCAATATATAAAAATCGAATTTTTATTATCTACACTATATAAAAATTATATTTTTATTATCTCTACTACATAAAGATAATATTTTTAGCCTTTCTATAATATAAAAATTATATTTTTAACCTTCCTATATTATAAAAATTATATTTTTTTTATTTTTCACATCATATAAACTTAATCTTTTCTATTATATAAACTCGAACTTTTCTATTATATAAAAATATAATATTTTTATGTCTTTCAAACATTTAAAGATCTAACATTTTTATGTCACTCACACCTTTAAAAATCTAACCTGTTAATGAGCAAAACCCATATCTTTTTGTTTCAAAAAATCTTATCTCCACTAATTCAAAAATCTGATCTTTAGTAGTCCAAAACTCCGATCTTTTCTATCCAAGATTTTCATATAAAAACTAGATTTTTTTTTCCAGATCTTTCATATAGGAATCGCAGTTTTATTTTCAGATCTTAATAAAAATAAAACAAAATAAAATGAAGGCTCACCTTGAATCGTGGGAGGGGTCGGAGCAGTGAAGCCCTTTTTAGCTCGCGGAGGGATTGCGGCGCTGGCGGTGCTCGACGATGGCGTCGACTGGAGGTGATGGTCGGAGGGGGTATTGGGGTCAGGCGGAGGCTTAGACGGCGGCGGAGGGTCGGGGTTTGGCCCTAGTGCGGGTGGCGGTGGTTGCTGAGAATCGGAGGGTTCGATTTAGGGATTCCGAGGCTAAAGGGGGGTGCGCTCCGGTCTAGAGGAGAAGCGGGTGGAGGAAGGAGATGGCGGAGCAGTGTCGGAGATGGAGGGGGAAAGCTCCGACGTGGTGGCGGGGTAGAAGACTGGGCGATGGGCTCTTTAATTTGGGTTTTTTTTTTCTTTTATTTCTTCGATTTGATAAAGTAACAGAAGGGGGGGGGGGCCAGAAGATGATAATAAGGGGGAAGAGAGGAATATATATATATATATATTTATTATTTTTAATTCAAAGAAGTTGACTTTTACATACGACTCCTGAACGAGGCCCACCGCCTGTCGTCCATAGCGTTTTACACCCATTCCGAACACAATGGGATATGTATCGCAAGCTGATTTGATCGTTTCAATTAGTTTCCGTTGAATTTACATTTAAATCACTATATTGAATTTCAAACGTACATTTCGAATTACCGGGGTCGCATACGAACTTTAAAAATTCTAGAAAAATATTTTCTAGCTTCGTATTGACGATACGGTCCTAACAAAACTAGTTTCGTCAAATTCCGAGACCGTTTGAAAAATGGCCATTTTCCAGTCGATTAAAATCAACTGAAACTGGTCAAACGCGTTTTCCTTCGACACGCTCACATATTGATTCGAAAAATTACGAAATTTGAAACCTAGCCATAATTCGACATCGCGGATCCAACAAAAGTGGTTTCGTCGAAATCCGAGGTCGTTTGCAAAATGGCTATTTTTAAGGGCCGAAATTCCATAACGACTATTCAGAATTTTCAACTGGACATATCTTTTGACCCCCGCTATGAAATTTCAATTTTTCGGATTCGTTGGAAAGATATTCACAAATAGATCCTATTATTTTTTTGTTTCACTAAAATCCGATTTATTTTGCACCCGGTACATTCAATTGAAGTTTGAAATCGAATTATCGAACTACCGCGCCATTTTCAATTCTATTATATAATTATATATAATTATTTATATTTTAACGACGACGTATATAATATATACGTTCGAATTCTATTCAAAATAAAGTTTTCGTCGATATTATTTAAAATAAACTATTTTAAATATTCAAATTCAGTTAAAATTGCTAAAATAAAAATTTCAAACTGGCTCGCATTTTCCGGGTTGTTACATTTAATCTTTTATCATGATTGACAAATCAAAGTTTTGATTTTTATTTCGAAATGAATAATATTAATAAAGATTCGATCCTTATTTTTGATTCATTAAAATGAATCTTTGTTTTTGTTTGTATAAAATGAATCTTTGTTTTATTTATAAAACATGAAATCTTTTTGTTTATTTATAAAGATGAAACCTTTTTTTTTTATTCATAAAGACTAATTCTTTGTTTTTTTATTATAAAGGATGAAATTTTGTTTTGGTTACAAAAGAACAAATCTTTGATTTTGTTTACAAAGAACCAATCTTTGTTTTTGTTTATAAAAGATTAAATCTTTGTTTTTGTTTATAAAGCTTGAAACTTTATTTTTGGTTATAGAGATTAAAACTTTATTTTTTTTTATAAAAATTGAACCTTTGGTTTTGTTAATAAAGATTATACCTTTGGTTTTGTTAACAAAGGTTACAACTTTGATTTTGTTTGCAAAGATTATAACTTTGATTTCGGTTACAAAAATTACAACTTTGTTTTTGATTATAAAAAGTCGATCTTTTTGATGTTGAAAATGAAAAGACGATCTTTTTATATTTAAAATAAAAAAGGACAATCTTTTTATATTGTAAACAAAAAGATGAAACTTTGACGATGAAAATGAAAAGATGATCTTTTTATATTTAAAATAAAGAAGTTATTATTTTCATTGTAAAATAGAAAAAGTCATATTTTTACATTGCAAAATAGGAAAATGATTATTTTACATTGTAAGATGGAAAAGATTATATTTTTACTTTGTAAAATAGTAAAGTTGATATTTTTACATTGTAAAATAGTAAAGTTGATATTTTTACTTTGTAAAATATAAAAGATCATATTTTTACATCGTAAAATAGTGAAGTTAATATATTATAAATATAAAAAGATGATATTTTTGTATTGTACATAAAAAGAAGGTGTTTTTACATTGTGTGAAATAAAGTATATTTTATTATGGAATTTATGAATAAATTTCCACAGCATGAAATAAACAACATTTTTTTTCATAATTTATGAATGAATTTTCATCACATGAAATAAATTACATTTTTATATGTTATTTATGAATGAATGTACGCCGTATGAATAAAATTACATTTTTATACGTAATTTAAATGTGAATTTACTTTGCATAACAAAAGTTACATTTTTATATGTAATTTATATATGAATTTGCACCGTATGACAAAAATTGCATTTTTCTATGTAATTAAAATGTAAATTTACATTGCATGATTAAAATTACATTTTTCAATGTAATTTAGAAATGAATAATTACGGTAGAATGAAAATTACATTTTTACATGTAATTAAAATGTGAATTTGCACTGTAGGATAAAAACTACATTTTTAGATGTAATTTAGATATGAATTTATGTCGTATGATAGGAATTACATTTTTCTATGTAATTAAAATATGAATTCCCATCGCATAATAAAGATTACATTTTTCTATGTAATTTAGATGTGAATTAGAACGATAAAATAAAAATGACATTTTTCTATGTAATTTATATATAAGTTATAACGGTATGATAAAAATTTAGAAATATATTTGTTTACATTTTCTATTATAAATAAAAAGAATAGAATTTAGAGATACATTTATTTACATTTTCTTACATAAATAAAAAGAATAGAATTTAGAAATATATTTATTTACATTTTCTATAGTAGGAAAAATAGAATTGCTAATGTTGAATATTTTATCGTCATTTTGAATGCGGTAAAAATAGACAATGTTAGTGATTCATTTTTATCGACATTTTTGGTGCGATAAAAATAGACAATGTTAGTGATTCATTATTATCGAAATTTTTGGTGCGATAAAAATAGACAATGTTAGTGATTCATTTTATTCGACATTTTTGATGCGATAAAAATAGCGATGTTAATGGTACATTTCTATCGTCATTTATATGTGATAAAAAGAACAGAAACATGAGAATCATATATCTACAACTCCTATTGTAAATGAAAAGAGTAAAAATATGAGGACCAATTTATTTACAACTTCTATTGTAAATGAAAGACCAAAATATGTCGATCATTTTATTGGTATTTCTATGGTAATGAAAAAGGAACAAAATAATGTGAATCCTTTTATTTACATTTTCTATTGTAAAGAAAAAGAACAAAATTGTGTGAACCATTTTATTTACATTTTCTATTGCAAAGAAAAAATAAAAAGAGAGTTATATTTCTTATTTGCATTTTTAGATGCAAATAAAGCATAGAAAGAAAATTATACTTTTATTTGTCATTGTTTTGTTAAATAAAAGTAAAAGATTAAAAGGACATTTTATTTACCGTTGTTTTGTTAAATAAAAGTACAAGATATAAAAGAACATTTTTATTAACATTGTTTTGTCAAATAAAAAGACAAATACATGAGATACACTTTTATTTGTGTTTTATGTACAAATAAAAGTACAAGATTAGAAACACACTTTTATTTACATTGTATTTGTTGAAATAGAATTGTTAACGAAATGAGTATATCACTTTCACTCATCTTTGTAGGAACAGAATTTATGTGCAAATAGAAGGATTACTTTTATTTGCATAATATACAGTAGAATTTATACGCAAACATAAAATCCAATTTTTTATTTGCAAACTTGCATTAGAATTTATATTCTAATATACAATTGTATTGTTGGTCAAAATATACACTGAAAAGTATTGTTAAGAAACTTCATACAAATATAATGGAATTTATATTCCATTTGTCATCCGCAATAAAGCTATATAAATAAATTACTGTTTATGTGACTTTAGAAGTATATAGGGAAGTCATACGAGTAAAATACATTTTACTCGCTATAAGTGACATGTTTAGTGAAATTGAAATTGGTTAAACCTTTTAATTAATTCGGTATTTGTTTATTTATATGAACTGTTGTTGGCTGAAAACCCCACACGGGTATTGGGACGATACTTGACTGACACAAATCCCAATGTTTAAATTATATGTCTATCGATTGATCGACAGGCTGCGATGAGCGTTATTGTTTCATTTTAATGCTCACACAGTTGACATTGTCACTTTGGTTGTTAATGGATGGATTGAGGATTATTTCCTGTTATTACCCTATATATGAAATGTATGAAACCCATATGACCCAAATTATATGGTACATGGTTGAGTCGCATTCCAATGCAGAATTTCTTTTTAAATAAAGAATGTTTACATAATAAAAGAATTTTTTGTAAAATAAAAGATTTTGTATTCTAAAGAATATTTTACATAAATAATATTTTATTGATTATTTTAAATATTTTTAGGATAAATCTTTTATTTAAGATCATTAGATCTTAACATTTATGTTTGGTGATTGATATGTAGATTGGATTTGTAGTGGACGATGTTTTAAATAACATTTATCCTTTAATCCAATTTACACTGAAATTACTATTTGAAATTTGTAAGTCTATTTTATAAATTTAAAAGATACAGAAATTTATAACGATTATTTGTTGATTTGATTTCTGTAGAAATTCCATATTTTGAAAATTGGTTTTGGGTTTATCGTGAACTGTGTTTTAAATGACACTAGTTCTTTAACCTAATTTAAGACAAGATTGGCTTATTAAAATTAATAATCTTGTAATAATGATTCTTGTATTAAAAATCAAAATTGGAATATTAATAAATCTTTTTAGAAAGATTAAAATTTAATTTATTTTATCTTTGATAAAATTAATGAGAATCTTTTAACATAAATAATAATTTTTATTTAAAAGGATGTTCAGAGTTGGAATGTGGCGTATGGTTGATTTTAATTACAAATACGCGAGTTATTCAGGAAGACCGGGTCTAACCCATTCTGAATAATCATCACGACGATCAAGAGTCGAAGATGAAGACGGTGACTGAAGACCGGAGAGCTTCACATCGTTTGGTTGATGGTGACTGATATCTTGAATTGGGACTGATCCCCCAAGGCAAGGTAAAAAGTGATGATCTTCCAGACGTACTGGAGATCGACGGATACGTTGTTTCGTTCAGACCCAGAACGGACTTGTAAATGGATAGCATGCCTGACATTGAAATTTATTTCATGTAATTAAATTGGTTTTTATTTAATATATAAATGCATGGTGGCGGATGATTTATTCTCTTGCTTAACACCCTTTTGTATGTTAAATAATTACCGATCGCATGATATGAGTTGTTGACGTGGTATGCCAAGTTGCACTTGAACAAGGCTTATTGTTGCAAAGCAGAGCCTTGTGGGATGATCAAAGCATAGTCTATTTAGGCATAGCTTTGTGTAACGTGACTTCGCGAGCCTCACAGCCCGGTAGAGTCTAAAACGGGAGAAGGGAACGCAGGGAGTGCACACGTTTCTTTCTAGCTAGAGTGATGCCAGGGACCTACCAGCGCTGGCATTTATTCATTGTGGTTGTTGGATTTTTCGAGGCCTCGGTTTATGCGGTCGCCACTGGCCGTATTATAGGTCCAAAAGGACCGGGGAGCGTGTGTTCAGGAATTGCCAATCCATTAAGCGTTAACGTATGGACCGGCCCTGCAGGATCCAAGGGTTGGACAGAGTACCAATCCTGGGGCATTTGCTAGAGTGTCTCGAATCGGTAAGGATCTCCTCCTTAGCCTTGACTCAGATGGAAACCCAAATTTCCAATACGACATCACGCGGTTTTGATTGTATACCTATATATGGCGACATAGTGGGATGGGGCACTCATGCCGTCTAGGATTAATACATTTACTTTGATGTATTTCAATTTGGTTGCACACTATTATTATATAATACCGTGTTTATCGTATCAAGCATCTTTTGATCATTATAAGGTAAAACCCTATCCTCCGGTTTGCGTTGCATTGTGTGATGGGACTTGGGTCTTATAATGGTTTCATTTTTCTAAAAAGCATTGCATTATTTTGACAATTTACTTTAGTCATGCACTGGCAATCCATAGGAGAAAACCCGTTCCACGAAAGTGGCGTGGTCCTGTGATTAGCCTTATTATATTATATAGGTTAAGTAGAATTCTCACACCAGTCCCATGACTGACCTGTAGTTTGTCCACTGGCAAACTCGGGTGCCCATATTTTCCACACGGGCATTCGAGTAGCTATTTTTGCAGATATATTAAGCAGGATTCTGGGTTGAAGCTTAAAGCTGTGTCCAGAGATAGAGAGTCTTCCGCTGTGTTTCTTCCACTGCAATATATTTCAATTATTGTAACTTATTCTTCCGCTGTATTTTTATTCAATGTACTCTGATATTCTGTACTCTGATGTAACATTATATGATATGTTATAAAAGTCTTCTGTTGTTGTTTTAATATGTTGTATTCCCAAAGTTAAAGTATTCGTAGATTTTCACTTTTTGGGTCAGACCTGTGTGGTTTATGGTCGATTCAAAGGGTAGGAATTTGCGGGTCTTTACAAGTTCACTCATCCTGATTGATTAAATATGTCGATCGATTGATTGACAGGATGTTATAAGCGTTAGATATCTATATTTGATGCTTATACAGTGTAGTGCACTTTGGATGATGTTTGATTGTTTATCGTTGCTATTATATACATGTGTTTTATGGAATCCATATAGTTAACTTTATATGGTAATTGATTGGGCCTCATTCCAATCGGGAAAATAAAGAATAATATAAAATAAAGGTTCATGTGTTGACTGTACTCATCCGTTGAGGTTAGTCATATGTTGAACGAAATATTTTAACAATAAAACTTACGTCTTTATCATTATAAAATAAAGGTTCATGTGTTGACAGTACTCATCTGTTGAGATTAGTCATGTGTTGAACGAAATATTGTAATAATAAAAGATACATCTTTATCATATTTAAAATTAGAACTACTTCACGGTGGAGTCTAATTGAAAATCAAACGATAGATACCCAAATTTTATAAAATATTTTAAATAACAAAAATAGTCACACGTGGACAGTACTCATTCGCTGAAATTAGTCGTGTGTTGACAAAGATATAGAGTCGTGTATTGAGAGAGATAAAGATCCATTTGTTGAATATAAAGTCGTGTTGATTAGTGATGCGCTATTTTGACGTGAACGATATTTATATCGATTGTATTCGTTTTTGAATTTAAAACAAATTTGATTTGAATTGAAAATGATTTCGAAATGAATTGAATATAAAACGATTTCGAAATGAATTGAATATAAAACGATTTCGAAATGAATTGAATATAAAACGATTTCGAAATGAATTGAATATAAAATGATTTCGAAATGAATTGAATATAAAACGATTTCGAAATGAATTGAATATAAAACGATTTCGAAATGAATTGAATATAAAATGATTTTGAAATGAATTGAATATAAAACGAATTTGAATTGAATTGAATAGAAAACGAATTTGATTTGAATTGAATAGAAAACAAATTTGAATTGAATTGAATAGAAAACGAATTCAAATTGAATTGAAATTTGAATTGTATTGAAATGAATTTTAAAACGAATTTATAAGGAAAAATTCAATTTTGATTTGAATTGAAATGGAAGTTGAAATTGTTTTTGAAACGAATTCAAAACTATTTATAAAATTCGTTTTAAATAGTAATCGACGAAATATATATAATATATATATATGTTATATATATAATGGCCTGAATAGAACGCGCCGCGCCGCGGCAGTTCGTGAATTTCGACCATTCATTTCAAACGGGCATTACGGGAGATCCGACCGTCGGATTCTCCTAAAACCGGAACCGTTGGGTTCGTATCGAAAAGAGCTTTCTAACGAATATTAGAAATTTGAAATCTAACGGTTGGATTTGGAGATACGTCCAAATCAAATTTGGAAAAGGTCGCTGTAAGTGCAGTTCGATGGCCGTTGATGGAAATCGACTGTACGAGCCTTGATAAAATTATTAAAAATAGTAATAATTTGTGTAAAATCATAAGAAATGATTTGGGAAAAATTGGGATGAAAAACTCCATATTTGAAAAGATAAAAATAGATTTTTATCGAAATGAACTAGTTTTGAACTGAAACTAAACCCCATTTATTCTTAAATAAATAAATTAGATTTGAAATGGGTTTTAAATAGAATTGATTTGTGGGTTTATCGTAAACTGTGTTTTAAATAACACTAGTTCTTTAACCCGATAATAAATAGAATGTAATTTATTCATTTATACTCTGTATATTCTTGTATCTGATGGAATTGTTGTAATAACAATGAAATGTTCTTCCGTCTGCGTTTTGATTTGTCGTGTTCTCAAAACGATTACGGTTTTCGAACAGTCTAGATCGGTTTAACAACTGATTCGGATCGAGCGAAATTCCAGGCAGTCACATTTGGTATCAGAGCTTTGGTTTACAGAGCTCGAGAACAAGGCACATTAGAACCATACGAAAGAATTCATCAGATGTTGGATTAGTAATATCCAATTAGAATGACTTGTTAGAGATAAGATCAGTAGTATCCTATAACGAGTGTGAAGAGTATATTTTCGAATGAAAACAATTTTGTTTTGAAATTTAAAATCGTTTTATTCGTATTTGAATATTTATTTATATTGAATTTGGACAATCCAATATATAAAGATTTTGCATATACGCGTCATGAACGTATATTCGAAGTTTTAATATACTGGATAGATATAGAGTCACACTCTAGCCGCCCGGACATGGTCCTGATGATGAAGTATACCATCACCAGTATTTATTTTCGAGTGTCGAAGGCGTGATATCTATATATTTCCATTAGACTGGTGTGAGAACCAAAACTAATATAGCTAGATTTATTTGTTGTGATTTGGCATCAAAAACATGATTTTCTGTATATGTATCAAAATTATGAATTTGAAACTCTAATTCACTAATTGATTGATGTTTGTGTTGTTTGTTTATTTGTTTGATAATTTTGAACCATTATGTCTAATAGAATCAAAGATTGAACTATATCGAAAATTGGTCGCATTTGCTTGCATATACATATACTTACATTGAACAGGTCATAGCAAGGAGGCTAGAGCAGAGAATAAAATTTGTTTGCCCGACAAATAGGTACATGTTTACTATATAATTTACTGTTTTGTTTGGGTGATGATGATTTTATGAGCCTATTGGCTAGCCGCTTGGCTTTTTCTTTTTCTTTTTGAGATCAGAAGGCCTATATGGAAATTTCGGGATTTTCCCGGGGCTCCCGGTGCAGGGGAGGTTATGACGAAATTTTTCGAAAATTTAGGGTGTTAGCCAAATTTTTGAAGAATTTGAAAATTCTTAGAAACGGAAAAGTTGGAGAATGGAAGCCAGATCGAACGTAGAGTTGATTAATCAAACCACTTTCGACTTTGTTCCTTTTCGGGGATGAAAAGTTTTAAGTGGGGGAGATTGTAATAACCCGAAAATCTGGGCCCGTTTAAAATTTTTATTTTGGCAATTTTAGTGAATTTTGAATATTTAAAATAGATTATTTTAAATAAAATCGACGAGAAATTTATTTTGAATATATAATTCGAACGTATATATTATACACGCCGTCGTTAGAATATAAATAATTATATATAATTATAAATAGAATTGAAAATGGCGCGGTAGTTCGATAATTCAATTTCAAACTTCAATTGAACGTACCGGGTGCAAAACAATCCGGATTTTAGTGAAACCAAAAATAATAGGATCTAATTGATAATATCTTTCCAACGAATCCGGCAAATCGAAATTTCATAGCGGGAATCAAAAGATACGTCCAGTTGAAAATTCTGAATAGTCGCTATGGAATTCAGGCCCTTAAAAATGGGAATTTTGCAAACGACCTCGGATTTCGACGAAACCAGTTTTGTTGGGTCCGTGATGTCAAATTATTTCTAAGTTTCAAATTTCATAATTTTTCGATTCAATATGTGAGCGTGGCAAAGGAAAACGTGTTTGACCAGTTTCAGTTGATTTTAATCGACTGGAAATTGGCCATTTTTCCAACTGTCTCGGAATTCGACGAAACTAGTTTTGTTAGGACCGTATCGTCAATACGAAGCTAGAAAATATTTTTTGGGAATTTTTAGAGTTAGTATGTGACCCCGGTAAATCGAAATGCGCGTTCAAATTCAATATATAGAGTTATATGTTGATTTTGACGGAAACTGATCGAAACGATCGAATCAGCTTGCGATACATATCCCATTGTGTTCGGAATGGGGGTAATTAGCTATGGACGACAGGCGGTGGGCCTCGTTTAGAGGTCGTATGTAAAAGTCAACTTTTTTCATAATTAAATAATTAATTAAATAAAAAAATATATATAACCCTCTCCTATACCTCTGCCCCCCTTCAGATTGATTCATTACAGAATAAAAAAAATTAACAAAAAAAGGGGAAGAACGAACGCGATCCGCCCCAGGCTGCCCACCCTCGTCGGAGGCGCATCCGCGCGCGGAGCCCCCACCTGAGCGTCGCACCCCCTCCATCTTCCCCTCCCTCACCTCAGGAATCCGCCGCCAGTACGAACACCGCACCCCCTTTCACTGATGAAGCTGCGCCACCCAAAACCCCACCCCCCCTCTGCTCGACCTCCTTGCGCCCTCTCCCTCCTTCTACCCCCAAAAACCGACGCGCAATCCCATAGACCCCCCCTGAAATCGATGAAAACCCCCTCCTTCCTTAAACGAACGCTGTGAGTTTTTCCATTTGTTTTTATTTACTTATTTTTGCTTATTTTCTATGTAATTAGTTTTATAAGTTTAAAAATCGGTTTTTCTAAGTATTTATATAAAGCATGGATATTTATTTTCAGATTTTAATATTCTTAGCATAGTAAAAAGGGATGGTTTTTATATATAGAAAGATTATATCTTTACAAAAGAAAAGACCATGTTTTTTTGTTAAGAAAGGTTTGATCTTTCTATAAGGGAAAAAAATATGAATTCCTTGATCTTTAAATATATGAAATAGAAAAGATAAGATTTTTACAATAGAAAAGATAAGATTTTTACAATAGAAAAGATAAGATTTTTACAATAGAAAAGATTCGATTTTTAAAATAGAAAAGATTCGATTTTTATAAAAGGAAAGATACGATTTTTATATATTGAATAACGAAGTAAAAATTCGATTTTTATATATTGAATAGCAAAATAAAAATTCGATTTTTATATTCAAAGTAGCGAAGTAGAAATTCGATTTTTATATATTGAATAGCAAAGTAAAAATTCGATTTTTATATTCAAAGTAGCAAAGTAGAAATTTGATTTTTATATATTGAATAGCAAAGTAAAAATTCGATTTTTATATATTGAATAGTAAAGTAAAAACTCGATTTTTACATATGTAGAGAATACGGGCAACGAAGATGACAAAATGCGAGAACGATGAAAATTTCTCCAAATGAAGAGTCGTGAGATTGGGATAGCTATCGGTGAGAATTTCTCACTCTTTAATTTCTTTTTCTAGTTATATATATATATATATATATATATATATACTTGGATGCAGACGGTGTTTAGTAGCACCCGACACCCGTCATCCACAGACCATGGATGGCTTGTTTGTTTAATTATTTGGTTGTGTAGTTGGTTAGATTATTTGGTTTGAATTGAATTGTTTGGTGAAATGAAATTGATTTGATTGATGTGTGAATGGCGTGGGCCTTCACTAGACCGGGGGTAAGGCTAGGCCTTGTCCTGTTTCTAGTATCGTGCCGTTATGCCGCCGAAATTTTCTAAAATAAGTTAGAAAAATAAAAATATCATTTTATTATGTAAATGAACTGAATAGAAATTCATGTGTTAGAATAAAATATTTTATCGTTAAAAATATAATTTTTAACGTGAATGTGAATAAATAAATATTCATTTACAAACCGGACGGTTTGTTTATGTACACCTATTTGAAGGACATTGATTGGGACGATAAATTTTACACATCGCCCAACTGCACAAATAAAATCTGTGTTTGTTGATTTGAAACCCCACACGGGTGTTGGGATGAAATTTGAAGTTCACTCATCCTGATTGATTAAATATGTCGATCGATTGATTGACAGGCTGTTATAAGCGTTAGATATCTATATTTGATGCTTATACAGTGTAGTGCACTTTGGATGATGTTTGATTGTTTATCGTTGCTATTATATACATGTGTTGTATGGAATCCATATAGTTAACTTTATATGGTAATTGATTGGGCCTCATTCCAATCGGGAAAATAAAGAATATTATAAAATAAAGGTTCATGTGTTGACTGTACTCATCCGTTGAGGTTAGTCATGTGTTGAACGAAATATTTTAACAATAAAACTTATGTCTTTATCATTATAAAATAAAGGTTCATTGTTGACAGTACTCATCTGTTGAGATTAGTCATGTGTTGAATGAAATATTGTAATAATAAAAGATACATCTTTATCATATTTAAAATTAGAACTACTTCACGGTGGAGTCTAATTGAAAATCAAACGATAGATACCCAAATTTTATAAAATATTTTAAATAACAAAAATAGTCACACGTGGACAGTACTCATTCGCTGAGATTAGTCGTGTGTTGACAAAGATATAGAGTCGTGTATTGAGAGAGATATAGATCCATCTGTTGAATATAAAGCCGTGTTGATTAGTGATGCGCTATTTTGACGTGAACGATATTTATATCGATTATATTCATTTTGGAATTTAAAACAAATTTGATTTGAATTGAAAATGATTTCGAAATGAATTGAATATAAAACGATTTTGAAATGAGTTGAATATAAAACGATTTCGAAATGAATTGAATATAAAATGATTTCGAAATGAATTGAATATAAAACGATTTCGAAATGAATTGAATATAAAACGATTTCGAAATGAATTGAATATAAAATGATTTTGAAATGAATTGAATATAAAACGAATTTGAATTGAATTGAATAGAAAACGAATTTGATTTGAATTGAATAGAAAACGAATTTGAATTGAAATGAATAGAAAACGAATTCAAATTGAATTGAAATTTGAATTGAATTGAAATGAATTTTAAAACGAATTTATAAGGAAAAATTCAATTTTGATTTGAATTGAAATGGAAGTTGAAATTGTTTTTGAAACGAATTCAAAACTATTTATAAAATTCGTTTTAAATAGTAATCGACGAAATATATAATATATATATATATATATATTATATATATAATGGCCTGAATAGAACGCGCCGCACCGCGGCAGTTCGTGAATTTCGACCATTTATTTCAAACGGGCATCACGGGAGATCCGACCGTCAGATTCTCCTAAAACCGGAACCGTTGGGTTCGTATCGAAAAGAGCTTTCTAATGAATATTAGAAATTTGAAATCTAACGGTTGGATTTGGAGATACGTCTAAATCAAATTTGGAAAAGGTCGCTGTAAGTGCAGTTCGATGGCCGTTGATGGAAATCGACTGTACGGGCCTTGATAAAATTATTAAAAATAGTAATAATTTGTGTAAAATCATAAGAAATGATTTGGAAAAAATTGGGATGAAAAACTCCATATTTGAAAAGATAAAAATAGTTTTTTATCGAAATGAACTAGTTTTGAACTGAAACTAAACCCCATTTATTCTTAAATAAATAAATTAGATTTGAAATGGGTTTTAAATAGAATTGATTTGTGGGTTTATCGTGAACTGTGTTTTAAATAACACTAGTTCTTTAACCCGATAATAAATAGAATGTAATTTATTCATTTATACTCTGTATATTCTTGTATCTGATGGAATTGTTGTAATAACAATGAAATGTTCTTCCGTCTGCGTTCTGATTTGTCGTGTTCTCAAAACGATCAGGGTTTTCGAACGGTCTAGATCGGTTTAACAACTGATTCGGATCGAGCGAAATTCCAGGCCGTCACAATCTACTTCTGGCTATATTTTTAATCCTGGATCAACGGCAATATCGTAGTGTAGCAAGAAGCAAGCCACTGTAGCATTATCAAGTATAGAGGCAAAGTATAATGCTGCCACACTTGCTGCACAAGAGTGCATATGGTTAACAAGATTGATCAAGGACATTTCTCATTCTAAAATGGAACCCGTTGAGCTATATTGTGATAATATGAGTTCAATTTGATTGGCCTCAAATCCTGTTTTTCATGCAAGGACTAAACACATCGAAGTTCACAATCATTTCATACGAGAGCAAGTGCTGCAAGAAGAAATTGATCTCGTCAAAATTGATACGAATAAACAGCTTGCTGATATATTTACTAAGGCCCTACCAAAGGCGAAATTTGAGTTTCTTAGAGCATAACTTGGTGTGGTTTCCGAAGTTCGCACAAAGGGGGAGTGTTGAAAAGTTTGTGCAAACTTCATGAATTACTGAGAAGATAATGCAGTTCTTGAATAGGTACTTGCAATTAATATCAGCACATGTATTTAATAACTATCAATTTGAGTAGGCACATGTATTTAATAACTATCTAGAATATTCTACTGATGCTATAAATATGTACCCTGTAGAACTGTATCAGATCACATTTTATAAATAAAAATAAAAATAGCAGTGTGTGTTTAAGTGCAATTTTCTGCCTAATTCATTAAGTCTGTTTTTGAGCCTGCAGTTGTGTGTCTACTGTAAATTTAAGAGTGTTTCTAATTCTCTCAACTGCTAAAGCTACAACAAAGACAGTTGATGCATTGAGAAGTGGAGCATCTGCGATTAAAGCTATGAAAAAAGCAACGTATGTACTACGTAGATGAAAATGTTAATTTACTTCGACTAAATTTATATGTAAGAAAATTACTGAATGCGATTTCTAACACTGAAGTATATAAGAACATATAAAGGCATTTCATTGCATTTTTGCACAGTGATATATCAGCTTAGCTGCATATGAGAGTTTCATCATTTTAATGCAGGAACATTGATGATGTGGATAAAACTATGGATGAAATTAACGAGCAAACAGAGACCATGTAACAAATACAGGAAGCGTTGTCAATTCCTATTGGAGGAGCAGCTGATTTTGATGAAGTAATTCTTTTATTTTGTTGACATTTTATAGTTTAGAGAGCTATATAGTTTGTTCACAAAACCAATTTGTTGCTGTGAACTATAGCCTCTTAGTATTTATCCAGGATCTTAGTTGAATATTTCCCGATGTGGGACTTATATTTTCAACACTTTCTCTTCACGTTTGGCATATTTGAGCCATCTACGTGATCATCATAGTTAAGTTTTTGGATGGAGTGGCTGACATATGGCGGCTAAGCGCATATGTACTGGTTGAATTAGTTCAAATCCTGAGCTCTGATATCACTGTTGACATTTTATACTTTAGAAAGCTATATAGTTTGTTCACAAAACCAATTGGTTGATGTGAACTATAGCCTCTTAGTATTTATCCAAGATCTTTGTTGAATATTTTCGGATGTGGGACTTATATTTTCAATATATTTATTAGTTATCTTTACCAATACTATGTCTTTCTGAGAACAACAGAATCATCTCTTCCTAAAGTCCCCCTTTTACCCTCGTTTACCTGATATCCAGAAAAAAATACATATATGACTTACTACATGTCCTTCCTTGTCATGGTTTTTTGGTTATCAGTTTACCTTGACAATCATTCACAGCGGCATAATGAATGATATAAAAGCATGGTCAAACTTGCGTTGAGCTATGCATGATAAAAGGCTTAGGTTATCAATGGCTAATACAATAAGCTATGCAAAATTTACTTATCTAGGATGAATTGGAAGCAGAGTTAGAGGAGTCGGAACGAGCTGAGCTAGAAGAGCAGCTTCTTCAGCCTGCTACATCTGCTCCTGCAGGGAAGCAACCAACTAGATCTGCTCTTGAGAAAGATAAACACGATGAAGACGAGCTTGCAAAATTACAAGCTGAAATTGCAATGCAAATAGGTAAGAACCTTTCTATTCATCCTAGTTACTTGGAAAGATAATGAAACTTTAAAGCACACGCAATAAGTTGAATTTGTTTCTTGATAGAAATTATCCAACTTCATTCCAACCAAATTATAAATGTTCAGGCAAGTCAAAATTGATAACTTTATACTGTAATAACCCACAATATTTAAATAGGTCAAATACAATTAGTTGGGTATCTTACGTTATTATGGACATAATTGTAAATTATAGATACATGTTATATGCAGTGCAATGTACTTTGGCATTGTAGGTTTTCTGTGACTTTTACTCACACTAAATAGGTTCGGTTTTGTTGGGGCCTTCTTTATTAATCAGGTTTAAGAAAGTTTCTCTCCAATAACGTATATAAGGTTACAACTTGTATGCTCCAAACCCCTGCTTTCATGTAGGGGTTTTGTATAGTGGATAGAACCCACAATATTTAAATAGGTCAAATACAATTAGTTGGGTATCTTACTGTATTATGGACATAATTGCAAATTATAGATACATATTATATGCAGTGCAATGTACTTTGGCATTGTTGGTTTTCTGTGAATTTTACTCACACATAAATAGGTTCGGTTTTGTTGGGGCCTTCTTTGTTAATTAGGTTTAAGAAAGTGTCTCCAATAACGTATATAAGGTTACAACTTGTACGCTCCAAAGCCCTGCTTTCATGTAGGGATTTTGTATAGTGGATAGAACCCATAATATTTAAATAGGTCAAATACAATTAGTTCGGTATCTTACTTTATTATGGACATAATTGTAAATTATAGATACATGTTATATGCAGCGCAATGTACTTTGGCATTGAAGGTTTTCTGTGACTTTTACTCACACATGAATAGGTTCGGTTTTATTGGGGCCTTCTTTGTTAATCAGGTTTAAGAAAGTGTCTCTCCAATAACGTATATAAGGTTACAACTTGTACGCTCCAAACCCCTGCTTTCATGTAGGGGTTTTGTATAGTGGATAGATGATGATACCACCTAAGATGAAATTCATAGTTTTGCATCTTACGAATTTATTCACATATATAGCTAAGATGATATTTTTGTATTCTTAGTCGGTTTTCTTATGATGTGTTAGTAGAATATCTATACTTCTTCAAACCAAATTTGTATACGCTACTTGAGGTTTTCAGATTGAGAGTTTGACTGAACCGTATGAAGCTGCTAAACTGGCTATTTCTATTATACTGTAATGTTGTTATCATCATATGTATAAACTACACCTGGAACAATATTGACATGTTGAATCACGTACTGCTAGTTTTGGTAAGTTGGACTTGCATATGTGCTCCATCTAAATCTACAGTAATTAGAAACTCTTGAACGCTGTTCAGAATTAGCTACATATTCTTGATCTACATAGTAAGCTTCGCATTAGAAATTCACAGTTTGACTTTTCTACAAAAATGATGATAACTAAAATGTTGTGGAGAAATTTTGATTCAAGACCGCTTAAATCAAAAATTCCCAATGCCACAGAAAACAAGATCGTGGTAATAGTGCAAAAACAACCAATCGAACAATCTCAATCTTATCCAAGCCAATCACAATCACCAAACAATGGAAATAATAGAGCAATAACAAGAAACTAAATCACACAGGGATTTATAGTGGTTCCACCGACGTCTTGTCAGTGTACGTCCACTTTGAGAGAGAAACCTTTATTAATATCAGTAGAAGAGTACAAGAGATTGATTACAATGATCAAATTTACTAGAAAATTTTGATTTTGTGGAGAAAGGAATTGAAGAAGATTAGGATTGCCTAAACCCTAATTAGAATAAACCTTGATCTAATCTCTTGATTTTGTTATATCTACTCCTTTTGGATCCGATGTAGCTTATATAGACATAGGGAAGTATATGGAAATTCCCAAAATTTCCCCTAGATCCAAAATATCCTCCAGATCCTAAATATTCTCCAGATGTGAAAATATCCTCCAGACCCTAAATATTCGAAATATCCTAAAATATCCTCCTCAATCTAACACATAGTATCGCATACTTCAACACTCCACCTCGATACTATATCCATCTACATCACAAACTTTAATGCACCCAAGCATTTCCTTCTATCTTCAATTAAGAAAGCTTGAATGTTTCCCCAATGAACTCCGACATATCCACCGCCCATTGCACTTCACTAACGAGTTCAGGCATAGCCCTCACTCGTCAATGAAGTGTTGAAACATCCAACTCCTAAACTAGTCTCACCAAAAGACAATGTACTCGGGAGTGAAAACGAGTACTTACCATGAAGACAGAACACCAACCTCTCACTGATACTCTTCTACATCCAAGTTTCTCTCTCAATTATGCCACCATGCGGCACCTAGCATCTCTCCAAGCGAATTAAGTTCGAGCAATGATCGAACTTTCCAATCAGCAATGCCTTAGTGAACATGTCCGCCGCGTTATCCTTTGCGTGCACTTTCCGAAGGCATACTTGTTTGTCTTCGTCCATGGCTATAAGAAATGACTCTCTCACTTCAATATGCTTCGTTCGTGAGCTAAATGCCAAATTCTCTGCCAAATGTATAGCACTTTGGCTATCACATCGAACATCGATACTCTCATGTTCGAAACCCAAGTCACACAATAGTCGCTTCAAATAGAGTGCCTTCTTTGCCACTTCCACAACGGCTATCAACTCCTCTACTTCTCGATCTCCAACTAATGGTCGTACCACCAAGTGTGAAGATATACCCGAAAGTTGATTTCCTCCGATCCCTATCACCGGCGTAGTCCGAGTCATAATAACCAACTAACTTGCAACTCAATCCATCACTACCACCAAAAACAAGACCATGAGATGCTGTGCCTTTCAAGTATCTCAATATAGCCTTCATGTCTTCCCAATGCGATTTCCCCGGATTAGCCATATACCGACTAACCACCCCAACGGCATTTGCAATATCGGGTCTTGTACACACCATAGCATACATCAAACTTCCAACCGCACTAGCATATGGAACCTTTGCCATATAAGCCTTGTCTTTCTCCTCGATAGGTAATCCCTTACTTGAAAGCTTTATATGAAAAGGTAAAGGTGTATTTAACGCCTTTGCATTCTTCATGCTAAAAAGGCAAAACACCATCTTAATGTACTCCTTTTGAGTCAATCTCAACTAAAACGCTTTCGATCTCTTTCAATTTCCATGCCCAAGATTTTCCATGCTTCTCCAAGATCTTTCGTTTCGTACTCTGCCTTTAACTTTTCTTTCAACTTGTTGATTTCTGCCTTGTCCTTAGAAGCAATGAGCATATCGTCCACATGCAAGAGTAAATACACCCAACAATCATTTCCTAACCTCTTGAAGTAAACGCAAGCATCCTTGATGCTTAGATGGAAGCCACTTTCAAGCATGAAATGATCAAATCTCTTGGACCATTGCTTAGGTGATTGCTTGAAACCATATAGTGATTTCTTCAACTTGCAAGCTAGTTTTGACTTACGTTCTACGACAAACCCTTCCGGTTGCTCCATGTAGACGTCTTCATCCAAGTCTCCATGCAAGAAGGCGGTTTTCACATCTAGTTGCTCCAACTCCAAGTCGTAAATAGCAACTAATGCAAGTAATATCCGGATAGAAGTATGCCTCACAACCGGTGCGAAGATCTCATCATACTCCTTTCCTTTCCTCTGTGCAAACCACTTAGCCACTAACCTAGCTTTGTATCTTCCATCGTCCTTCACCTTATATATCCATTTGCACCCAATAGCACGGTTTCCTTGAGGAAGTGGAACCAACTCCTAAGTATGGTTCTTCATCAACGATTGCATCTCTTCCTCCATGGTGCAAATCCACTTCGAGCTATCAATCGAATCCATGACGTCATCAAGGTCCATCGGCTCATCTTGGACTACATGAAGAGC
The DNA here is from genome assembly GCA_030737875.1 of Allium sativum. NCBI lineage: Eukaryota > Viridiplantae > Streptophyta > Magnoliopsida > Asparagales > Amaryllidaceae > Allium > Allium sativum. The sequence goes on from CM060913.1 coordinate 1,051,150,087, forward strand.
ATAGTCCAAATTCTCACAAAAGCTAAGATAGTTCCAATCACCATATCTTTCGGGTAGCTTTATAGCACGACGACCAACCCGAGTAGCAATACCATCACCCGGTCTTCCTTCAGCTCCACCTTGAACTGAATCTTCTCTAGGCTCGTGCACATCACCAACACTACTAGAGAAATCCTGTGGACTATGTGATGTAACATCAACCGCATTCACCCCGCAAGAACCTCCAACAACTCTACTCTCTCTAGGTCTGAAAGTGGGAATAACTTCCTTCTCCTTTGATTCACCATGAACCAAATCCGGAACATCCGATGAGCCTTCATTCTCCTTGAACATAGCCGACTCATCAAAAGTAACATGACGAGAAACCATAGCCTTCTTCGTTTCCGGATTCCAAATCCGTTAACCTTTGACACCATCCATATAACCGTGCAAAATCCCTTTGAAAGCTCTAGGTGAGAGCTTATCATTCCCCGGATCATGCACATAAACAGGACTTCCAAATACTCGAAGATAACTCAAGTCAATGCTCTTCTCCTTCCACACTTCCTCCGGAATTTTGTTATCAATAGCCAAGCATGGAATTCAATTAATAATATGCACCGCGGTTGAAAAAGCTTCGGCCCAAAATCCCTTAGACAAACCTGATGTCAATCTCAAGCATCGAGCTTTCTCTAGTAGAGTTCGGTTCATTCTCTCCGCCACCCCCATTAGATTGCGGATCTCCCGATGTAGTAAAATGCCTCTGAATACCATGATGCTTGCAAAAATTCAGAAATTCTCCGGAAACATACTCGCTGCCATTATCGAACTTAAGAACCTTCTAAGTCTTTCCACTCTCATTCTCAACAAGAGCCTTCCATTCTTTAAATCTTGCAAATGCCTCCGACTTGGCCTTCATTACATACACCCAAACCTTCCAAGAAAAATCATCAATGAAAGAAATATAATATCTTGCTCCTCCCAAAGAAGCTACAAGCGCTGGTCCCCAAACATCCATGTGCACATACTTAAGAATCCCTCTTGAATCATGTTTTGCTTCACCGAATGATACTCTAGTTTGCTTCCCCATGACGCATTACTCGCAAAACTTCAACTTGCTGAAACTCTCACCATCAATCATCTCCCTTCGACGAAGCACATCTAAACTCTTCTTCGAGACATGACCCAATCTCAAATGCCACAGCCATGTAGCATCTAAGCCACGAGAACTATCAACACTGACACAAGTTTCGCCTTCCACGGTCACTCCTTGAAGCAAATAGATACCATGAGTTTTAGCACCCTTCATAACCACAAGCGCACCCTTCGAAACACTCAAGCTATCACTCTCAATGGTGATCTTACAACCTAAAGAATCCAACTGTCCCAAAGAGATAAGTGACTTCCGTAGCCCCGGAACATAGCGTACATTAGTGAGAGTACGAACCACTCCGTCAAACATCCGAATTTGCATGGATCCAATGCCCTTCAACTTGCAAACTGCACCATTTCCCATAACAATTGATTTTCCTTCCCATTCAACATAAGAAGGAAAACAATTCTTATTAGGCGTCATGTGATATGAAACCCTCGAATCAAGCACCCAATCGCTGCCTGAAACATCTGATGCTACTGCCGACAAAACATCTACGTCTCCCACACCAACATCTCTCTCCACCGCAACTGATGAAGATGCTACTTCCTTCTTCCCCTTGTCTGGACAATCATTCTTCCAGTGACCAGGTTTCTTGCATATAAAGCACTTGCCATTTCTTTCCTTTGACTTTCCTCTTCCACCGGGCTTTTTAGACTTAGAACGCCCCCGGTTTTCTTTCTTCTCTGACTTTTCTTTCTCCGTAAATAAACCTTGACCATTACCAGCACCACTACTACCATCACTCATCTCCTTCATCTGATCTCGCAATTCCTCACTAAGAAGACCCGTCTTGACAACATTTAGAGTCAACGTATCCCGGCCATAGATCAAACTGTTTGAGAACCCAGTATAGCGCTCAGGCAATGAACATAACAATATCATCGCCTTCTGCTCCTCCTCAATCTTCAAATCTACTGCCTTCATCTTCATTAGCAAATCGTCAAACACATTTAAGTGCGCCTTTAGCGAGGTTCCTTCCTTCATCTTGTAGGTAAAGAAAGTCCGCAACAAAATCAGTCGATTTGTGAGTGACTTCTTCATATACAACTCCTCCAACTTGTTCCAAATACCTTTAGCAGTCGTATCACCACTAATTTTGGAAATAACATTCTCCTCCATGGCAAGTTGAGGTGTAGTGAATGCCCACTCTTCCATTTCTTCTCTCTCCACATCTGAGATGTCCTCTGGGAATAAATGTGTACCAAACACCACCCGATGTACCCGATTACGCCTGAGAACTGCTTTCATCTTCCATTGCCACTTTTCGAAATCATTATCGCCATTCCACTTGTCGATAACCAATTGTGAACCAGCAGCCGCATACGACCCACGTACATAAGGAGCTACACCACTTGGACCAACTGTTGATGGATTATTTGAACCTGATTCTAGCATTTCTACAACTATCTACCAACACCAATGCTCTGATACCAAATGTTGTGGAGAAATTTTAATTCAAGACCGCTTAAATCAAAAATCCCCAATGCCGCGGAAAACAAGATCGTGGTAATAGTGAAAAAACAACCAATCAGAAAATCTCAATCTTATCCGAGCCAATCACAATCACCAAACAATGGAAATAATAGAGCAATAACGAGTAACTAAATCACACAGAGATTTATTGTAACACCCCGAATTTTAGTTAATACTAAAATTCACTAATCATAGGATAAATAATCTCAGATGTGGGAATTGGGGGTAACGGGCTGCGTCGTTGCGTTCGTCTCGGAAAAATACGCGAAATAGAGTCCGAGTTTTCGAGAATCGGAGTCCGTATGGCCCGGTTATGGCCCAATGAAGTTTGCAGAAAAATTAAAGTTTAAAACAGATTTAGAAATTTAAAATTAGGATTTGAAAATAGAACCAGCGGGGTCAGGCGGGAAAGTTCCCGCCTAACCATGTCGACAGGGCTGTCGACAGGCCTGTCGACAGGGGTGTCGACTTGCCTGTCGACTTGCCTGTCGACAGGGGCGCGGCGTCCAGAAACCTGGGTGCACCAGGTTGGGTTTTAGGCTGGCTTGGAGGGCTGGGTTCTAGAGATTTCCTAAATCTGACGGACCTAAACTAATCTAGGGTTAATCTAAGGGCCTAAAACACTACCTAATCCTATAAATAAGACCCTAACCCTACCCTAATTCATTCATAATTAGATCTTGTAACTAAACTATGGCAAAATGAAACTTGATCATGGCCTCCACAAATCAATGAAGAGAGTTGCAAGCTAATCAACCCCTAATCATCTTCTTCTTCATATTTGGCAACTAGTTATACTTCATAAGTTTGCTAATCTTGGTTTTGGTGAGTTCCTATGGCTTTAATAATCAATTGTTAAATTGATTATGGTAGGATGTGATAAGACATGGCTAGGTTTGTGGATAAATGTGTTTATGCAAGTTTGTATGATGTGTGATTTGCAAGTTTTATGTTAAATGCAAGTTTAATGCCATGTTTTATGATGCAAAACACTATGTTGAACATTTATGCATATGTAACATGTTATGCAAACTATATGTGAGAATATATGCAAGTTATATGTAACATGATATGCAAGTTATGCATGTGATTTTATGCATGCTAAGTAGTTGGTGTTATGCATGTTAAGTATTTGATGTTATGCATGCTAAGTATTTGATTGTATGCATACTAAGTATTGGGTTTTATGCATGTTAAGTGTTTGGGTTTATGCAAGTTAAGTGGTGGGTTTATGCATAATAAGTATTTGATTTTATGCATGATAAGTAGGTGGTTTTATGCATGCTAAGTGTTTGGTATTATGCATAAATCATGACATGCAAGTTTACCCTTTTAAATATGGTGTATACATATGTAAGATGGCACCTTTATATGCTATGCATGTTTACCCTCCCTTAAGATGCAAGTCATATATGCAAGTTCGACATATTATGCAAGTTATGCTTACATGCAAGCTCAACATGTTATACAAGCTATGTGCATGATGTTATGTAAGTTATGTGCATGTTGTTATGCAAGTTCATATGCAAGTTATGTGCATGGTGTTATGCAAGTTAAGTTTATGAGATTATGCAAGTTATGTGCATGATGTTATGCAAGTTATGTATATGCTTAAATGCGAGCTTAATGTGATATGCAAGTATGTGAATGCTTATGCAAGTATATGAATGCCCTTACAAGTATGTGAATGCTTATGCAAGTTATGTGTAGGCTTAAATGCATGTTTAACATGTTATGCAAGTTATGAGAATGCTTATATGCAAGTTCAACATGTTATGCAAGACATGTGTATGATAATGTGCAAGTTTGGGTTAAATGTGGTTGGGTTAATATATGCTCATATATGCAAGTTGACATCCTCTTAACCCATGACAAAGTTGTATGCTAAACCCATGATATTTGTGATGATCTTCCCCTTTGTTATGTCATGAAATGAGAACGATTTACGTGGGGAAACGCTGGGGTTGGTAAATATGTTAATTAAAGTATGGTTGGGTATGATTAAGCATACCATAAAAATAAATTAACATAAGTGGGAATTTACCTATTGAGTTAGGTCTACCCCATGGGAATTTACCTATTGAGTTAGGTCTACCCATGTTATGAAAAACTTGATATTAATTAGGGATAATTAATATGGGGGTGATTAATTAGGAGTAATTAATTGACTAAGACACGAGGTTGGACTCATTTGTAGTGTAAAACTGCCCGGACCCGACCGGCCTAACCAGTTGCTACAAATGGCAGCCCAATGTGAGAGGTCTTGGCCATAAATTAAATACGTGACTAAAGTAAAGACACGAGGTTAGACTCTGTTATGACGTAAGACTGCCCAGATCCTACCGGGTTAACCAGGCGGTCATAACAGCCAGTCTAATGTGGGAGGTCTTTATGGGAGATCACGGTCTTAATTAATTAAGAAACACTTAACCATATTAGCATGTAGTGGGACATGAGGGGTTAAGTGGGTGCCTTGGGTGGCATGTAGTAACTAGTGGGGGTGCCTCGGGTGGCATGAGGAGACTAGTGGGTTGCCTTGGGTGGCAATAGAAAATACGATTAGAATACTTAACCAAAGTGGAACATGTAATTAAAACATGGGTAAAGGGTTAAGTAAGTGCTTTGGGTGGCATGTGGAAATCTAGTGGGTGCCCTAAGTGGCAATTGAAATATGATTGATGACTTAACCAAATCTTAACATGTAAGTGGGCATGACTATATAAGGGGTTAAGTGGGATACACTAGATAAAAGTGACAAGCTTAAGTAGTAGCTTGTGGGGGCCCATTTCAACCAATATCCCAAACGTATCTTTGTGGGCTCGACTCTAGTCGGGTGACGGGACACGCATATTGGGCTTGACTATAAGAGGCCAAACCGGGTTAGCGGTGGCAACGCGGGACCAACGGGTTTCATATGCGTGTGTGGGCCCGGGCTGGTTGGTAAGTCGTTGTTGCATCGTGTAGATATAAAGCCGTGCACTGTTGATATTATCGGGTAGCCACTTTAGGGGAATGATACACCCCAATCGTGGGACCAGCACGGGTATCTACGGTAGGGAGCCGATCGCTGGGGAGTAGTGCGTACACCTAATAAAGATAGGGGCAGACGGCACCTATGTAGGGGTACACGAAACTACTGGGTAAGATTACTAAGTACACCTAGTGGAGATAGGGGCAGACGGCACCTATGTAGTGGGCTAGGAGTACACGAAACTACTTGGGAAATTTTCTAAGTCTTTAAGTGGGATCAACCTTTAAGTAGGAATTACTCTTGGTGGGTAGAACTGGTGTGGTGCAGTGTAGGAATTACCCTTGAGTGGGTAGGTCTGGGGTGGTGTAAGCTAGTAATTATCCTTGGGTGGATAAATACGTCGTTTCGGTTATCATAGTACATCCTGTGTTTTGTGGGCTACTTATTGTAGTCATTATCCCCAGAGGTACCGTATCTTGTTTATATCATACCCTAATTACTTTAATGATTGTATTGTTAGGGTTATAGGACTCACTCAGACTTATGTCTGACCCCGTTGTTTTTATCTTTTTCCCAACCCTCAGGTTATCAGAGTGGGCCCAGTACAAGTGGGCTTTGATCAGGCTGCTTTATTCTCTTTCGGAGCTTGGACCATAGGTGTAGAGCTCAGCTTACCCTTTTTATTATGGCTATCAGTTCATGTATTGGGATTATGTACTTTTATCAGGATGGATATTTTGTACTTGACTCTTATGGTTTTGTGATGTAACCAAACATGTTTTACCTTCCGCTGAAATGAAAATGATGTTTTGAAATTTTCAAGTATTACTCATGTCTGTCTTGTTGTAATTTTTCTGTTCTATATTCACTTAAAATACTCCACCGATGTTATGGCATTCCCTTAGAGAGTGACCATAGCGGGTGTGGGGTGTTACACGTGGTATCAGAGCAAAGGTTACCGGAACAGATAAAAGTTTTAGAAAACTATTTTTCTAAAAACATTTTGGAAGAAATATTTTCAAAAACATGTCTTTAAAGAGAAAAGTTTTTGAAAGAAAAGCATAATCCCCGATAGCCATATCTTTATCTTTTGAATTCTCCGTTTTGAATCTTTCCTTTTTCTTCTCAGCATGGCTGAAGATCTTTATCTTCCGGACGGTGTAGCGGTACCAGTATGGTATAGGAGGTTGTTAGAAGCTAGGGCCGCCGCTGCAGGTCCAGCAAATGTTCCTCCTCCACCCGTTGCACTTGTTCCTCCTCGCGTGGATACTTTTGCTATGACTTGTAGGAAGTTTAAGGCTATGGGAGGAAAATCTTTTGTGGGAGCTAGGGATTGTCTTAATGAGACGGAAGAATTGATGGAAATCTTGGAAGTAGAAGAGGGAAAGAAAGTTAGGTTAGCCGCTTGGTTAATGGAAGGAGAGGCCTCGTTCTGGTGGGAGGTCACTAATGGAGAACGCCCTATTGACTCTTGGGTGGATTTCAGGCAAAGGTTTGAGGCAAAGTTTCTCTCAAAAGCGGAAGAAAATATGCATGAGGAAGAGAAGGGTCCCAATGCTAATAAAGCACATGAGAAGAAAGGAGATCAGAAGAGACCTCAACAGCAAAACAAGGGTGGGAAAGGTAATGGTGGCAAGGGAAAGAAGAGGTGCTTCAATTGTGGGACACTAGGCCACCTAAACAAAGATTGTCGCAAGAAGACTAAGACTGGCTGCTTCCACTGTGGCGAAGCAGGGCATCTGATGAAAGACTGTCCAAAGAAGGAGCAAAGGACGGGGTCTACCTCAGGAGGACAGGTGCAAGCTCTTGTGGCACCAGGTCAGGCTAGGGGGCAAGTATAGGCTCTCGCGATTCGGGAAAGAGGTAGAACTATTTCTATTGAAAGACTAGTTTTTCTGATCAATCATCCTGTCCGTACTTTATTTGATTTTGACGTATTGAGTTCGTTTATCTCATCATTATTAGTAGAGTCACTGCACTGAGACACCAGTTGGTAGATGATCCCTTAGTTGTTTCAAACCCAATTGGGCTCCATGATGTGTTTGGGTTTGAAAGTTGCTATACTTAGCGTTGAGTTTGGATGTGATGCTTTTTGGGCTTCACGGGCTAGGGGTTAGTTTTGGGCATGGACTGGTTATCCAGTAATGGTGCCGTTCTTATTGCAGAGGGAGAGTTGTTAGGCTTATGACCCGCTAGGGTAACACTCTCGAGATCTCTCGTAATCCCATGAAATCTGTTATGCTAAGTTATCTAGAGTCGCTTGACACGTCGGTCGAGAGTTTGCAATCTATAAAGTGGTCCGGGAATACTCGGATGTAGTTTGAGGAGGTGAAGGGCTTACCTCCGGAGCGGGAGATTGACTTCCAATTATATCTGGTAGACAATGCCAAACCAGTGTCTTGGCCAGTGTGCCACATGGCTCCTCGTGAGAGGAGGGAACTCCATAAGTAAGTAGGCAATTTGCTTGAGAAGGGGTTCATAAGATGAAGTATATCGGAGTGGGGCGCTCCAGTAGTTTTTGCCACGAAGGCGGATGGGTCCCTCAGACTTTGTGTAGGCTAAAGAGAGCTAAATAAACTCACAAAGAAGAATAGACACCCATTGTCGAGGATTGATGATCTCTTTGATCAGTTAGTGGCCGCCTCAGTATTTTCGCAGTTGGACTTAGTCACGAGGTTTCGTCAATTGAGAGTGGCTGAGGATAGTACAGAGAAGACTGCCTTTAGGACTCCGGATGATTTTTTTTTTATGAGTGGCTGGTGATGCCATTGGGTATGACGAACGCCCCCGTATACTTTGATGATTTGATAAGAAGGGTGTTCAAGGAGTACCTAAATAAGTTGTGATGGTCTTTGTGGATGACATCTTGGTCTTTTCTAGGAGCAAAGCTAGTTAGGGAAAAACGGTGGTTTTGGAGTAAGACTGGCGAGGACATCCAGGGTTGGACAAGGGGCTTAATTATTTAGCCATTTTTACTAGTATCATCTCACGTAGGTCGCCTGAACTCGAAGGAGATATCCCTTGGGTGTTTGTCTGATATTGGTTTAGGCCTTTGGGGCTTGCATTTGGGGGACATCGAGCTCGACTAGGGTGGTCTGCGTGAGAGATGGATAGTTGCGACGATTTTGCATGGGAAAATGTCCCGATTTTCTCTAGGAGTGGAGAAGAACCTGCCCTACATCTTAGGGAAGTATTGGAGACTCTCCAGGCGCATAGTCTTGAGACGGCAAAAGTGAATAGGATTCTTAGCGTCCTATGAGTTTGAGATAGCGTACACCCACGGCAAGGGTAACATGGTAGCGGACGCCTTAAGTAGAAAAAGGTTGTCCTCGAGTTTGTGGTTCGTTGAACGACGGAGCCTAGAGTTTATTTCTATGTTGGATTTCAGACCTTCCGTTGATTATGTACCCGGTTTGCTAGCTTCCTTGGAAGTTAGACCTACTCTTTTGGGGCAAATTGTAGAAGCACAGAGGGACGACCCACTGTTGATTGAGTTGGTGGAGAAGCTCATAAGGGGGGAGTCGTCCAGCCATTTGAGTAGGTACACCCTAGACGATAGGGGGTGCTTGCGTAGAGACGGTAGACCTTGTGTACCGCAAGACGAGGGTTTGAGGAAGGTTATGCACACCGTTCTAGGATGACCATTCATCCCGGTGGGGACGAGATGTACCAAGACATGAAAAAGGACTTTCTTCTGGGCCGGTATGAAGAAGGATGTGGCCGAGCATGTCGCTCGATGCTTGGTGTGCCAACAAGTCAAGACGGAGCAAAAGAAACCAGGTGGGTTGCTTCACCCATTGGAGGTTCCGCAATGGAAGTGGGACAGCGTCTCGATGGATTTTATTGACTGGTTACCCAGATCGAGAAAGAGTAATACAGGAATTTGGGTAGTGGTAGACAGACTTACTAAGAGCACCCATTTCATACCTGTGAAGAGTAAGTGGACTGCTCCATGGCTAGCTTCCGTACATCTTCGAGAGATAGTTCGATTGCATGGGGTACCCTCTAGCATAGTGAGTGAGCGAGATCCTATCTTCACTAGAGAGTTTTGGAAGAATTTGCAAGAGGCGGTAGGGACTCAGTTGTGTATGAGTACTGCATATCATCCTCAGACGGACGGCCAGACCGAGAGGGTGAATCATGTTTTAGAAGACCTTTTTGAGGCTATGTATCTTGGATTTTGGAGGTACATGGGAGGAGCATCTTCCATTGGTGGAGTTGCCCGACAGACTTAGTGGTGTACATGATGTATTCCATGGGAGGAAGTGCCTGCGTAAGACCGCAGAGGTGGTAGAGCCGAGTTTGCTTGGAGAAGTGGAAGGGGAGCGTGATGCGATGATTTGACGAGCTCCTACTTGCATCCTTGGGTCAGGGATTTGGAAGTTGAGAAACAGAGAGGTTCAACTAGTCAAAGTACAAAAAAGGGAGATGAAGAGAGCGATGCTACCTGGGAGACGGAAGCGAAGATGTGTTCGAGGTACCCTTTCTTTCGGAGGGTATGTCCTTTTGCTTCTCCTTCATCGCATATCTTGTGCTTATCTTATTCTTAGTATGTCCTCTCGTTAGTACCTTTAACCTTCAGATAGGATAGTCCTATGGTTGAAACATGTGTTTGAGACATGTTATGTATGATGGATGCAAGTGGATGCAAGTGTTTGCTAGTGGTTACTCGTGGATGCATATACACACACTCTAGGCACTAGATCGGCTCAGTCACTTCATATTGCATATTGCATAAAATTGTGTGTAGGAAGCTATATTTATGGATGTATAATGATTTTGTTATCACATGGATGATGCATTTTGGTGAATGATTGTGCACTCATGTAGATATTGTATGTGTCGATAGGGTTCTCTCGCATACATAATGGATGCATGGCACTATCATGGTTTGCATATGTTCATAGATTAGATAGGGAACATATACACACACTTTTTGCATATGCTCATACATCATTAGAAACTGTTTAAGGACAATGGATGCCCGTGGTTGATGGTTGCTTGGATGGTAGGATATGCATTCTCCTTAGCTTAGAGATTTCGGGGACGAAATCCTTTAAGGAGGGGAGAATGTAACACCCCGAATTTTAGTTAATACTAAAATTCACTAATCATAGGATAAATAATCTCAGATGTGGGAATTGGGGGTAACGGGCTGCGTCGTTGCGTTCGTCTCGGAAAAATACGCGAAATAGAGTCCGAGTTTTCGAGAATCGGAGTCCGTATGGCCCGGTTATGGCCCAATGAAGTTTGCAGAAAAATTAAAGTTTAAAACAGATTTAGAAATTTAAAATTAGGATTTGAAAATAGAACCAGCGGGGTCAGGCGGGAAAGTTCCCGCCTAACCATGTCGACAGGGCTGTCGACAGGCCTGTCGACAGGGGTGTCGACTTGCCTGTCGACTTGCCTGTCGACAGGGGCGCGGCGTCCAGAAACCTGGGTGCACCAGGTTGGGTTTTAGGCTGGCTTGGAGGGCTGGGTTCTAGAGATTTCCTAAATCTGACGGACCTAAACTAATCTAGGGTTAATCTAAGGGCCTAAAACACTACCTAATCCTATAAATAAGACCCTAACCCTACCCTAATTCATTCATAATTAGATCTTGTAACTAAACTATGGCAAAATGAAACTTGATCATGGCCTCCACAAATCAATGAAGAGAGTTGCAAGCTAATCAACCCCTAATCATCTTCTTCTTCATATTTGGCAACTAGTTATACTTCATAAGTTTGCTAATCTTGGTTTTGGTGAGTTCCTATGGCTTTAATAATCAATTGTTAAATTGATTATGGTAGGATGTGATAAGACATGGCTAGGTTTGTGGATAAATGTGTTTATGCAAGTTTGTATGATGTGTGATTTGCAAGTTTTATGTTAAATGCAAGTTTAATGCCATGTTTTATGATGCAAAACACTATGTTGAACATTTATGCATATGTAACATGTTATGCAAACTATATGTGAGAATATATGCAAGTTATATGTAACATGATATGCAAGTTATGCATGTGATTTTATGCATGCTAAGTAGTTGGTGTTACGCATGTTAAGTATTTGATGTTATGCATGCTAAGTATTTGATTGTATGCATACTAAGTATTGGGTTTTATGCATGTTAAGTGTTTGGGTTTATGCAAGTTAAGTGGTGGGTTTATGCATAATAAGTATTTGATTTTATGCATGATAAGTAGGTGGTTTTATGCATGCTAAGTGTTTGGTATTATGCATAAATCATGACATGCAAGTTTACCCTTTTAAATATGGTGTATACATATGTAAGATGGCACCTTTATATGCTATGCATGTTTACCCTCCCTTAAGATGCAAGTCATATATGCAAGTTCGACATATTATGCAAGTTATGCTTACATGCAAGCTCAACATGTTATACAAGCTATGTGCATGATGTTATGTAAGTTATGTGCATGTTGTTATGCAAGTTCATATGCAAGTTATGTGCATGGTGTTATGCAAGTTAAGTTTATGAGATTATGCAAGTTATGTGCATGATGTTATGCAAGTTATGTATATGCTTAAATGCGAGCTTAATGTGATATGCAAGTATGTGAATGCTTATGCAAGTATATGAATGCCCTTACAAGTATGTGAATGCTTATGAAAGTTATGTGTAGGCTTAAATGCATGTTTAACATGTTATGCAAGTTATGAGAATGCTTATATGCAAGTTCAACATGTTATGCAAGACATGTGTATGATAATGTGCAAGTTTGGGTTAAATGTGGTTGGGTTAATATATGCTCATATATGCAAGTTGACATCCTCTTAACCCATGACAAAGTTGTATGCTAAACCCATGATATTTGTGATGATCTTCCCCTTTGTTATGTCATGAAATGAGAACGATTTACGTGGGGAAACGCTGGGGTTGGTAAATATGTTAATTAAAGTATGGTTGGGTATGATTAAGCATACCATAAAAATAAATTAACATAAGTGGGAATTTACCTATTGAGTTAGGTCTACTCCATGGGAATTTACCTATTGAGTTAGGTCTACCCATGTTATGAAAAACTTGATATTAATTAGGGATAATTAATATGGGGGTGATTAATTAGGAGTAATTAATCGACTAAGACACGAGGTTGGACTCATTTGTAGTGTAAAACTGCCCGGACCCGACCGGCCTAACCAGTTGCTACAAATGGCAGCCCAATGTGAGAGGTTTTGGCCATAAATTAAATACGTGACTAAAGTAAAGACACGAGGTTAGACTCTGTTATGACGTAAGACTGCCCGGATCCTACCGGGTTAACCAGGCGGTCATAACAGCCAGTCTAATGTGGGAGGTCTTTATGGGAGATCACGGTCTTAATTAATTAAGAAACACTTAACCATATTAGCATGTAGTGGGACATGAGGGGTTAAGTGGGTGCCTTGGGTGGCATGTAGTAACTAGTGGGGGTGCCTCGGGTGGCATGAGGAGACTAGTGGGTTGCCTTGGGTGGCAATAGAAAATACGATTAGAATACTTAACCAAAGTGGAACATGTAATTAAAACATGGGTAAAGGGTTAAGTAAGTGCTTTGGGTGGCATGTGGAAATCTAGTGGGTGCCCTAAGTGGCAATTGAAATATGATTGATGACTTAACCAAATCTTAACATGTAAGTGGGCATGACTATATAAGGGGTTAAGTGGGATACACTAGATAAAAGTGACAAGCTTAAGTAGTAGCTTGTGGGGGCCCATTTCAACCAATATCCCAAACGTATCTTTGTGGGCTCGACTCTAGTCGGGTGACGGGACACGCATATTGGGCTTGACTATAAGAGGCCAAACCGGGTTAGCGGTGGCAACGCGGGACCAACGGGTTTCATATGCGTGTGTGGGCCCGGGCTGGTTGGTAAGTCGTTGTTGCATCGTGTAGATATAAAGCCGTGCACTGTTGATATTATCGGGTAGCCACTTTAGGGGAATGATACACCCCAATCGTGGGACCAGCACGGGTATCTACGGTAGGGAGCCGATCGCTGGGGAGTAGTGCGTACACCTAATAAAGATAGGGGCAGACGACACCTATGTAGGGGTACACGAAACTACTGGGTAAGATTACTAAGTACACCTAGTGGAGATAGGGGCAGACGGCACCTATGTAGTGGGCTAGGAGTACACGAAACTACTTGGGAAATTTTCTAAGTCTTTAAGTGGGATCAACCTTTAAGTAGGAATTACTCTTGGTGGGTAGAACTGGTGTGGTGGAGTGTAGGAATTACCCTTGAGTGGGTAGGTCTGGGGTGGTGTAAGCTAGTAATTATCCTTGGGTGGATAAATACGTCGTTTCGGTTATCATAGTACATCCTGTGTTTTGTGGGCTACTTATTGTAGTCATTATCCCCAGAGGTACCGTATCTTGTTTATATCATACCCTAATTACTTTAATGATTGTATTGTTAGGGTTATAGGACTCACTCAGACTTATGTCTGACCCCGTTGTTTTTATCTTTTTCCCAACCCTCAGGTTATCAGAGTGGGCCCAGTACAAGTGGGCTTTGATCAGGCTGCTTTATTCTCTTTCGGAGCTTGGACCATAGGTGTAGAGCTCAGCTTACCCTTTTTATTATGGCTATCAGTTCATGTATTGGGATTATGTACTTTTATCAGGATGGATATTTTGTACTTGACTCTTATGGTTTTGTGATGTAACCAAACATGTTTTACCTTCCGCTGAAATGAAAATGATGTTTTGAAATTTTCAAGTATTACTCATGTCTGTCTTGTTGTAATTTTTCTGTTCTATATTCACTTAAAATACTCCACCGATGTTATGGCATTCCCTTAGAGAGTGACCATAGCGGGTGTGGGGTGTTACATTTATAGTGGTTCCACCGACGTATTGTCAGTGTACGTCCACTTTGAGAGAGAAACCTTTATTAATATCAATAGAAGAGTACAAGAGATTAATTACAATGATCAAATTTACTAGAAAATTTTGATTTTGTGGAGAAAGGAATTGAAGAAGATTAGGATTTCCTAAACCCTAATTAGAATAAACCTTGATTTAATCTCTTGATTTTGTTATATCTACTCCTTTTGGATCCGATGTAGCTTATATAGACATAGGGAAGTATATGGAAATTCCCCAAATTTCCTCTAGATCCGAAATATCCTCCAGATCCTAAATATTCTCTAGATCCCAAATATTCTCCAGATGTGAAAGTATCCTCCAGATCCTAAATATTCAAAATATCCCGAAATATCCTCCTCAATCTAACACATAGTATCGTATACTTCAACATGAAATGCCTTGAAGTTGAACCTAAAATGTATGATCTTATGCTAGTACTTTTAAAAGCTCTTTACCAATGGTGGTCATTCCTGGCTCCAAAATTTTTTGTACTTTTAGAAAATACAATAATTGCATAACTGATGTTATTTAACTGCTTACCTTAACGGATGTTATTTTGATGTCCTGTAGATATATGATAGGTTCGTGCTTGTGATTACAATAAGGGCGGAGCTCTATCATGGATTTTTTTTTTAATTTCTAGCATTTATAAAATGTAATACTCTTATAGTGCTTCTTTCAGATACAGATATTTAAGTCATAATGCATATTTGGTTATTGCTTGATATGCTTCTTGCTATCTTTAATCACACTGGAACGAGTCCTGTGCCTCGCACACGGACTATTGACAGTTATGTAGCATTGAGGTTTGTTCTTTGTCTATGCGCTTCTCCTATGTGCGAGGCTATGAAGACTGGTACTTACCATCTTTATGTACTGCTATAAAGATTTTGAAGTTAGTGTTTTGACTTTTTTGTTGCACATACTGTGTTGGATTGATGAATGATTTCGGGGAGCACGTTAGCTGGAATGCTTTGCCACATATGATCATTCATTGTTTTTATGGAGCAGTTGTGGATGTTTTTGTGCAGTAGAAAATAAGCATTGGAATTCAAATGAGTAGCCGTCAGTTAGTGCATTGGACAATGAGAAATAGTAATGCCTGCGCAGGGAGATCGTACTAGTTGTACTATCAGTGTAGAAATTAGTTAGTTGTGCATACCCATGTTTCATGTTAGAAATGGTAAATGTTTGTCCTAGTAATTAGGAATAATGTGTAGTTGTCATGTTTTCATGTTTTCGTGCATAGCAGTGTTGAGTAGTTGTCCTAGTTTTGTGCTTCTTCTGTGTGTCACCCAAGCCATGTAGTAGTCTATAAGAGACAATTGGTTCTTCAATAAAATTATTGTGCAATTATCTTCCTTCTGTACTATATATCTAGCATTGGTATCGGAGCTTGTTGCTCATACGAGTTTTTCGATCCTGAGTGTACCACTCCGGCAGCGGCAGCCACCATTATAAGTTGTCGTCCGCTGGATCTTGTCGAAGTTAAAAATTTGAGAAGATTATGTTTTTGCTAGAGGTATGACTGAAAGTATCTGTTGTAATAACATGAAGCATGGAAAGTTGATGGCTTAAAAGGTCAATGAAGATAATGTCGTTGTGATGATGGAAATGAAGTATCATGCAGCAGTTTTGTGGTAGGCAAATGGATATATGTAGGAAAGAAGTTACATTGCTATCAAAGGTGAAAAAGCATAGAGGAGATGGGTGGTTGAATGGGTTGGACTTAGAGGCCAGTGGATGTTGTCGGAGTAGGTAGGGGTTTCTATGCGGTTTTCTGTTGCGTGAGCTTGTGATGGGTTATGGTGAAAGCTGTTGAATAGTGATAAGCTGGTGCTTGTTGAAGGCAGTTTTTTATGGAAAATGGAGGAGTTACAAAGGGTGGTTTGAAGACAATTTTGGGGACTATGGGCGAGTGGAAGATGCTGGTGGGAGTTTGAATTAAATGGTGATAGTCGTATTTAAAGGAAGCAACTGTTGCCAGTGTTTGTTGTACATGAATGAAATTGTGGTTTGGGCGAAGATTGTTACAGTTGGTTGTGTGAAAATGTTCTAGTGTTTTGCGAGTTTGAAGGCAGCATGGTAGCATCGCAGCAGGTGGTGGTCAATTAAGCTTGGTATTGGTGCGGGTTTATTGTTGAGTTTTGTGATATAGTGTTAGTTGTGAACTGTGATAGGAGGATTCTGTTTCAAGACAGTGTGTTTTGAAAGGAAGTAGTTTGACTATCTGAGGATGAATGAACTGGAGTTTGTGGTATGTATTGCAAGTGCAGAAGAATTGCAGTAAAGATGTAGTTGTATTGAATGAAGAGAAGCATGAGTTTGTGTGTTTGTGTGAAGTTATAAAGATGAAGACAACGGAGAGTAAAACGTCGGTTGTGGTGTTGGATATTTGTGAAGTTGCTCAAAGAGAACTGTTTGATGATATGTCTATGAGAAGATAGACATGCCTACAAGTGAAGTAGGTGAGTGAGGAAGCTTGGTTTTGTGTCATCCAACAAGTAAAAAAGAAGAGCTGCGGTTCTCACTTATTGGGGAGATGACATATACAAGGGAGACCCGAATGGAGAGGTCAGTGGATCCCTTAGAGGAAACCAAGAGTGTCTGTTGATGGTTAAAGTACCATCAACGTAAAACAGTTGAGCATATCCAACCTGACTGCAGTTCACATTTATGAGTTTAAACTGAATATTAGCACATTCGGTTTAAGGGAGGGTGTTAGAAATGGTAAATGTTTGTCCTAGTAATTAGGAATAATGTGTAGTTGTCATGTTGTCTTGTTTTCGTGCATAGTAGTGTTGAGTAGTTGTCCTAGTTTTGTAGTTCTTTTGTGTGTCACGCAAGCCATGTAATAGTCTATAAGAGACAATCAGTTCTTCAATAAAATTATCTATTTTTGTGCAATTTTCTTCCTCCTGTACTATATATCTAACAGTTCACTGTGGTTTTTGCTTACGTAACGAATAATGATAGTGTGTTCAACCTGTGTGTTGGAGATAGTCAAGATGTGTATGAATATGAACATGAACATGAACATGATCAGCTGCGTACCATTGCTAAAAAGTTGGAAACCATGTTGGTGCTAAAAATTACCACTGGTTTAGTAGACCTACCATCAGAGATATTGGGAACCTGTCGTCTAGAATAGGTTGATTCATAATTGATTAATGGCATAGTTCTTCCAGCTTTCACATGTTAGGTGAACAAAATTGTTTTTTCAGAATGTGTGTTATGACAATACGTAAAAGAAAATGCATTTATTTGTTTCTGCAATGGAGCCACTTTTGATATATTGACTTGGCAACAGTTGGGGTTCTATCTGTTGGAAACTTTGCAGTTAGAGATGATTTTGATGAAGATAATATCATGTTTCTGACTTCAAGAATCTATAGAATAGATTTTTGTTAGATGGTAGTTCAATCCATTAGGTAAAAATGAATTATCAAACTATCAACTTTTAAGATTCGATAAAGCCTTGAAACAGTCAAATCAAATCAATATTTGTACGCTTTTGATCTGGCCAAGAACACTTCAATTTCGGTTCCTGTTGATGCAGAATTTGGAGGTACAATAAATTGAAGAAGTGGAAGAAACAAAGTCTGCAATGTATCTGCCTTTGTCATTGCAAATTTCTATTTGCACTGGAAGTGTTTGGAACACTTAATGGCGTTGCGGTTCTACATGGGAGAAGGAAGAAGATGAAAAAAAAATCTAATTTTGTTAATCTCCAATGGTTTTTGGGTGTCTCCTTTATATAGTACATGAGGAGGTGCATATTCGTCAGAAGTTACGTCTTTTACAATGGTTAGAGCCATTACAAATGACTATGTTTGTTCATCATCAACGGACGCGTCCATTCAGATTTCCAATAGTAAAAAACCGTTGTTAAATTATCATATTTTTTAAATTTGAAATCTGAATTCGGAATGGGTTCATAACAGATTGAAATCCGACCCATTACTGTATTTAGATATGTTCCAAAAATATTGTTATTGGATCCACACCCAAAACTAAGGATGTCAATGGATACTCGAAAACTCCGAAATCGAATAAATATCTGATATCCTGAAAAACGAATGCGGATGTGGATACATAGATATCCGCATCCGAAAATCATCTGTCCAATTTTTTTAACACTATTCTCAAAACTATATGTATTTTAGTATAATAAATGAAATTTAATTATTGGTTTACTAAGTCAAAGGTTTATATTATATGCACTAAATGCATATTAGCTACTCAAATCTATTTAATTCCATCATATATGTTTATGTTTAACACTTTTTTGATCAATGGAATTGAAAAACATTTATGCTAAACTATTCATTTATATTCCTTGATTTATCGATCGTTGGCGGATATGATAATTATCTAATATCCGTTCGTATCGACGGATACAGATATTCGAAATTCGAAAATGATTTCGGATTCGAATACAGATATAGAACTCCGTACCCAAAAGTATCCGTTGATAGCCCTATCCAAAACCCGAACCCAGCCCGATTCGACTGAACGGATGGTGACGGTGGCATACGTGTATGTGTGGTGGAAATGCATGACTTCCCTCCTAATAACATTTGAGTGCCCCAGGGTCCCAACCTCCTTTAGAAAATCTTATACTTAAATAAGTACAGGATAAGACTTTTGTATTTCTTCCTTCTTCTCTTTCCCACTTCTTCTATCTTCATGAAAACAAAAGCAATAAAGGTCTAATGTTTGAAAATATTTTATTTAAAAAATGGAATAGTTGCATCACATGAGTGATTGCCACGTACTCAAATGGGGTAAAGCCAAACGTAGTTTAAAGATTAAGAACTGTATCATCCTGAAAACCATCACATAAATAAAAAAGTATTTGGATTTGAACCTTTACTTAATGTAAAACATTCGAAGCTTTATCGAAATTTTATAGTAAACGAATCTTGAACCAAGTATTCCTTATGATAAAACCGAAACAATCACGCATGTTGATTTTTTTATGTAAGTTGTTCTGTATTGTACAACACGTTAATGGTCATGTGCTTTAAATCTTGGGATCACGAGTCTCTTTAGAAAGCGATCTGACTTTCTTAGGAAACAACTCGATTTTCTTGCTTATATAGGTAAATCGCTTAAGGCACCTTTTTAGGTATATAGACTTATTAAGGACATTTATTCATTCTTTGTTCTTGCGAAATCCCAACACTAAATATTATGAGTTCTTGATTCAGTATTCCATAGTCATTCTCTTATCTTGTGAGTATCTATTGAACTTTGCCTATCCTTTTCAAAACATAAGTTAGGTTTCTATTAAGGACGATCAACCTTCATTCACAGATCTTAGTGTCATTTCCTTCGACTTTACAGAAATCATTGCTGTTGAAAGACTCCTAGTGAGTGGGTCAACCAAATTTTTCTTTGTTTTAATGTTGTCAACAGTCATTACTCCACTTTTTTGTAAATGTCTTATCATTTGATGTGCTATACTCATATGTTTAGAATTCTCATTATATGTCTTATTGAAGACATTATAAATCGTAGTCTGATTATCATAGTTAATCTAGACTACTAGAGATATTTTTTTTTGAAATTTGGTTCCCTTTAAATAATATAAAATGAAGAGCACATAGGATATCAAATACAGTAAAGTACATAAATAACACAATGAAATTACAACCCGCTGAATTTCCCGCTTCTCTCTCCTTACTTTTCTTCAGCTTTAGCCAGTATCAGATAATTTGATACCCCATCTCGCTAGCACCCTCACACTCCTCATTGTTCTCTTCGTCCTACTTCCATTGTTGTTCATGAGATACCTAATTTCCGTCCTGTTCTTCTCAACACAGTCGAAGCTTCACATAACTAATTGGCGAATATACGGTGGTTGCGCTCGTTCTAGATGTAGTATATTGTGGATATCAGAGCATCACACAAAATGTCATAGATCTGGTCTCCATCTTGAATTGAATCATGTATTTGAGTAATCTCATATGCTAGAGTTGATTTTAGTGGAATTTCGATTAATAAATTCCTAAGTCATTCTGATTCACTACATGCATTTTCTAATGCAATCAATTCTAACAACATTATTGAATCAGATATACAGGTCTGCTTTTTGGAATTCCAAGACACATTAGCATTTCCTGATGTAAAGATCCATCCAGTCGTAGATTTGGATTTTGATTCCACATTGTAACGTCCTGGAATTTTAGCTATTTAATAATTAATTTGTTTAATTATTATAATATATCGGGTTTGCAATTTAAATATTTTGAATTTAAATATTTCAAATATTTAATTAATATAAATAAAGTGATAATAAAATATAATTTTGAAATAGTCAGAAATGGCTGGATTGGCAATACTGTGTGAATTGGATAATTTAATTTAGTCTAGAATTGAATCATTTTAACGAATATAATATTTAAATGACAGTTGAACGTATTAATTATAATATAAATTATAATCGAGCTCGTAACGTTGCGGCAGTTCGTAATATTGAGTTTTTAACTTCAATTGAGTATACAGGATCCATTATAAGTTGGATTTCTTCAAAACAAGAAACATTCGAATCTATTGAGCTGTATTTTTCTAATAGAACAAAAAATAAAGATTTCGTCGTATAGATTATAAGTTATGCCCAAATCAAATTTCCAGAAAGTCGCTATGGAATCGGTTATAAACCGTAATGATTTATTTAATATAATTAAATATTGGTTTCGAATTTAGATAAGATTTTTGGATGTAGTTACAGTTTAATTTTTAGAATTTTACTATAATTTTTAAAATAAGCAACTTTTTATTTGAAGTATTTTGCACCTTAAACCAGCATTTTGGGGTTCCACAGAATAAGTTAACTAGTCTATATTATTATATTTTTGGAATCGTGATACCTTGCTCATCACAATGGTATGTTTATTTTTGTTGATAGGGGTCCTTAAATAAATGGAGTTTTACATAGATAGGTACGTCAAACTTTAAAAGTTATATAATAACCTAGCACTGTTTTTCTTGGATTCTAAAGCATTGTAATTGTCGCCTATGGAAAAAATTAAATAAAAAGGAAATCTTTGAAATGGACGGCTATAATCAACTAAATGACTATAGAACTCTTATACCTAATCCTTATTATTTTAATTTTTGCATCATATAGTATCACCTGCTATGTTTTACTTGGAGCGAATGTCATCAATAAGCACCAACTTTCATGAATTCCCAATCTACTTCAAATACACAAGCATCAATAGCAGTTATTTGTTTTGCCAACGAACCCCAAGTCCTGCATTTTTTCCTGAACTAAAATATTTAATAAGATCCTTCATAGCTAAGGCTCGTATCAATTCGAATATCACTTCCCAACAGTAGACATATATGTCCTTCTCCAAAGACTTCATGCGTAAGGAAAAGATCACGCAAGTTGTCTTAAATCACATCAGGGCTAGAACATGAATTCGTGCGCCTCCATTCCTTCGTGGTTAAGCCTTGCTGGGTTATAAATACATGAATTAACTGTATTCATCTTCTTTTGAAGTCCAAAGACGCCATTTTCAATTTCTCAGTAAAACCACGTGACTAAAAGAAAATGCAAACAATGTTCAAATAAAAATGAAAGAAAAAAGCTTGTAATGAAAAAGAAAAGAACTGCATTCTAATTCACTAAACTGACCGCTTATTATACAAGCAAGTATATTAATCTCTAAAGCATAAAAATAGGATCTCCTAAGTACTAAACTAAAGACTCGGTCATAACATAAATTAAGCTGCACTACATTATTATTAAAGACAAAGACTAGGACAACTGATGAAAGAGTCGTTATTTCTAACACCCTCCCTTAAACTAGATGTGCTAACATCCAGTTTACAATACAATGAACTGTACTTCCCAATTTCTCCATCGTCTTACACATATAAACCCGGTCACAAATCTCATCTCTACCTCGTTGGATATGCTCAACTATTTCACGTTGATTGATACTTTAACCATCAATAGACACTCTTGGTTTCGTCTAAGGGATCCACTGACCTCTCCATTCCGGTCTTCCCTTATATATGTCATCCCCCAACAAGTGAGAACCGCATGTCTTCTTTCTTACTTGTTGGATGACACAAAACCAAGTCTTTCTCACTCAGCCTACTTCACATGTAGGCATGTCTATCTTCTTATAGACATATCTTCAAACAGTTCCTCTTGAGCGCTCCATAAATATCCAACACTGTAACCAAAATTTTACCCTTATTCTTCTTCTTCATTCTATACTCACATCATTTCCACACAAGCAAGCTAACTCATGCTTTCTCTTCTCAATGCATCTTTGCTGCAATTCTTCTTCACTCAATCATTCACCTAAATTACATCCGCATATGCAAGCTGTTTAGACAATCACTCAATCCACTAATTTTACTGTTAATCATACGCTCAACATCAACACCACTGTATGCATTTCAACACAAGTTTCATTGCAAAATCAACATCTGGTTTTGTCACTTACTGATCAACCTCCACATAACAACAACAATCCCTACTCCAAATGTCTTCACCCAAAATACACAACACTCGCACATCACCACCACCAAACAACATCACTTCCAAACACCATACCCTTACAATTACCAACTGCTACATGCTTCACCTCTGCAAATCCTCATCTGATACCTATTTTTTTAAGCTTTATGAATCCCTTTACCACCTCTCTGTACATCCAACCATCATTTTTAGCAAATCCAAACACACCACAACCCATGTAAAATTTGTAGATCCTCCAATTTTTAAACATCCACTCTGCCTGCAACTCAGTTTCCACTTGTTCCAAATTCCATTTTTACATATGCTCCTGCCACTTTTACACCTCTTGTATTAAGCTTGGCTTCTACTCTTGTTATTTCATGTGCACATTCTCTGACTACTGATATACTTCATGCACATATGCATCTTGATCATCCTTCTCGTGATGCTACTGCCACTTCTACACATGCTTCTATAACTCCCCCTATTTTTAAGATAATGAAATAAGAATGACTTAATTAAATATTCAGAATTAAGTAAAAAAGACTGCGTCATTGCGTCCATCTCGAAATTTTGGTCAAGAAAGACAGCCGGTTTGCGTAAATCGGACAATGTATGAAGAAGTTATTAAGGTTTGAAATTTTATACGCATAGGAAGAATATATATACATAAATATATATTTTACTTTTAAAAATTTAAAAATAGGTCCAAAAATTCGAAAATTGGTTCAAAATTCAAAATTTCAAACGGCGGTAGATTTCCCGCCCAGGTGGGTCGACCCCCTCAAGGGTGGGTCTACCCACCTGTGGCATATTTTGGAAGATTAAGGTTTCTGAGTTTCTAGACGATTCTAATAGCTTTTGTTCAAATCTGAGGGTCCTGCTTGCTCCATACACCTATAAATAAGACCTTAGACCTAACCCTAAACTTCATAATTCGGCGGCTACGCTGGAGCTCTGCCATTACTCTCTCTCCTCAAATCTATTCTGAAATTAAAATATTAGCCTAGGAAAATTATGAATCCAGATCTGGAAGAGAGAATCAACATTAATAAAAAGATTATTGAATCATGAAAGCAAGGTAAACATCTAGATCCAATCTATTCATATTCATCATATTTCTTTCCCTTCTCTTTTAATGAAAATAGTCAATCCACGGTTATTAGGTTTCAAATCAAATTAAAGGGAAAAGGAAAACCGTGGATGATAGAACGGTCAGATCCAAAATTTGGGGAAAGCATGTAAGGTGAGTGGGTTTAAGCTATAGCCTTTAGATAATATTATGATTATCATTTAGCATCCCCTTGTTATAAATTGTGAAATTGCCAAGTTAATTATAAATTATTGTTATAACAAGTTGAGATGTTAATATGAATAATTCATACATTGAATCGGATAAAGTATTGGAATGATTACATGTTGTACAAACTTGTCACAATATGGGCAATGATTATTGTTTTTATAATCATATAATTCGCTTGAGGCACATTATTGAGTAAACGACATGTTAAACTTGTTGGATTAAAATAATTACCCAATTGAATGTTTACATGTTAAAATAGAATTAAACATATGTTGAAAAGGACATGCGATAAAATATAGGCAGAATTGGATGACATGTAAATTAGATTACTGTAAATTAGATTACAATAAAGAGGATAATATGCCAAAAATTTACATGGAAAAAGGGATAACTATTAAAATATGAACATGCCTAAATACACAGTAATTTGGAAATGTAACGCCTTAGACACGAGGTTAGATTGCACTTGTGATAGAAGTCTGCCCGCACCCGCCCGGCATATACAACATTCACAAGTGGTAAACCTAGTGTGATAGGTCTAAGTGCATAACTAAAATTGGTGCTAAGGCACAAAGTTAAGTTGACTTATGGTAGAAGTCTGCCTGGACCCGCCCGACAATCCAGTGTCCACAAATGTAGGCTCAAGGTGAGAGGTCTAGGCATATGTATGTACATATATATAACATATGTATATAACAAGATACGAATAAATGCCAATGATGGTAATTAAGTGTCTAGCTCAGAAAATAAGAAAGGAAGGGATGTAATGAACTGAGTTAGTGTGATACGAAGGAAAAGTAATGTATTTCCCTAAATGAACTATTTCTGAGAACGTGGTTGCAAGTAAGCCACAGTAAATAAGTAAGAAAAGTAAAGAAATTACTTTCTACACGAATTCAGATGGGAATATGTTATAAAAATAAATCACCGATTCCTTCTATCAAACTGATAAGGTGCATGAAGTGTTTTCCCTAATTAAAATAAGGAACATATATTGCAGTGAATGAAGAATGCTCAATAAAAGAAAATGGTTTAAAAGGGGAATGATAATCACCTATTATAAATAAATAACATTAATAAAAATGTTGTATAATAGGTAGAGTTGTCGTAGGGACAAGTGAGAGATTATAACTTAGGATATAATAAACTAATAAGTAAATTGGATAACTGGTGAAATGAGATAAGGGACACTTAATTGTAAATTAAGTAATCAGAAAAGGGGAAAACCTGAAACCAGTTAAGAAAAGGGAGAAAATATATTGTACTTAATTATAAATTGAGTAATCCGTAAACTTGGAGGTCTGAAACCCGCTGATAAGAATAACATGTTTAGACTTGTCCTAGGGACAAGAGGAAATTATAACATAGGTTATAATAAATGGGTAGAGAAACTTATTGTGACGGCCCGCCCCGCACCAACCGACATCTACTCCAAAGATGCGCTGTACATGTGTCCAGTTAGCACGGAACGGGTCGCCAGAAGGGAAAAAGGAAGGAGAAAATGAACATACAAAGAACCTGTAGAATGTCTCACAGTGCATAGAATAAAATATAGTAGTAACATACTTGACATAAAACAGGAGAGACAGTGCATAAGCTGAAAATCAGTACTAAACATCATAGCAGCGGAAATTCAGAATACAGCTTATTACAACTTTCAAACTATCTCAAAACAAAAGTAAGGTAAATGAGGTACACTGCTAATGCCCAAGTAGCGACCACCAACGACACAGGGAGAATGTGAATATATATAATACGTGGAAGCCTCCTGCCCGCCTTCGAATCAGCTACTCGCGCATCACCAGCTAACCTGTCTCTAGTCTGCTCGTGTGAGCACCCAGAGTAATAAGAGGAGACATAAAACTCTGGGTCAGACATAAAGCCTGGTATGAGCGATAAGCATCTAAAGTGAACAATAACAGGTAGACTAAAACATACCTGAACCTGGACCTGCAACCAAAGAGTTAGCACTACATACTGTACAACACTCTAAGGTATCATATCAAACAGTGTAAAGATACGGAGGTGGGGGAGGTGTGCATGTCATAGGGATGGCAAACAATCAAACATAGCATCCATCCTCACATCTCTCACTCAGTGCATAAAGCATACGATGTTCACCACTTCGATCACCCAACATTCCTTGCCACGATCACTTTGCCCCATGAAGTCATAAATGGCTTCACTGCACTTATAACGTAGCCACTAATTCCTTGCTATGTCCACTTGCCCCATGGAGTTATTCACCCCATCTGCGCTGGCTCATAGCCTTACCAATCCTTACTATGTCCACTTGCCCCATGGAGTTATTCACCCCATCTGCGCTGGCTCATAGCCTTACTACGCATCACCTTGCCCCTCAGGTCATAATGACCCTACTGCACTGATAACGTAGTCTTGTTACCATTACCTTGCCCCTCAGGTCGTAGTGACCCTACTGCACTGATAAGTAGCACATCATTCCTTTTTAGTGGTGGATCGAAGTTATGAACGTCGACAACTCCTTAGCACACGTCCCGCAGCAAAGTCCAACCATGAAGTGAACTCGTTGGTTCCCAACTGGTTCCGGGATCCTGAGCTCTAACTTCTCCTATTGGACTACCTTTGCATCTCGGGTTATTGGTCAATACTGGGTCGGGTCGGATTCCTCATCAAGCCATCGGTTCGGGTCGGGTTCCCCCTTCTGGTGCGGTTCGGGTCGGCACTCATCTTCTGATGCGGTTCGGGTCGGGTTCCTCTGGGTTCGAGTCAGCTGCTTCTTCTTCTTCGGGTCGGGTCGGTGCTTCCTTTCCGGTCGGGTCGGGTCCTTCTTGGTTCGTGCTTTCAATCCGTCTTCATGCTCCCCTTCATATGCTCCTATCCGATCCGCTTTCCTTGCTCCTGCTCTGATTCGCCTTTGTATTTCCGATCCGATCCGTCCTCTTCGATCCGATCCGTCTTCCTCCATCCGATCCGATCCCAGTTCAGCTAGCGTGGCCTTCCTTTTTGCCACTTTTCCAAGTGTTGGGTTCCGATCCGATCAGATTCTTTGCTCGGTTCCACATATCCGATCCGAGCCCCCTTATCCGATCCGATCCGAACTCTGCACTGTTTTCTGAAACTATTCCAGCAAGTGTTTACGCCATTCGACGACGTTTTCGACCATTCTAACTATTGAAATCAATCACAAAGCATTTCATACAGTCATAGCAACATGCATAATCAACCACAAACATCATTCACATCAATATCATAGGTTAAAATGGATCAAACATACCCAAAATCCCATATTTCCCCTTAAGCATGTTTAGGTGAAACTAATAATAGGATTAGCAAAACTTAACCAAATTAACTCAAATTCATTTCAGAGGTCTAAAACATCATTTAGGAATTTATGAACATTTTTCCCGAATTTTATCATGCTTGAATTCGCTAATTAGCACTAATCACCCCTAATTAGCCATAATTAGTGTAAAACTATGCAAATCACTCACCTTAGCCACAAAATAAACTAAGATCTGAAATAATTCTCTGATTTGATGTGAATCTCAATGCCAACAGCAGCTCCTATGTTGATTTGGTGAAGATCTTCCTTGATTAGGGGTTGCTAAGCTTAATCCTTGACCAAAAGATGATTTGGAGGTGATTTAGAGGTTAGAGGCCATTTTTAGGGATCCTTGGTGATAAGTGGAGGCTAGAAAACTGAAATGGAATGATTCTCCATCTCATTTCAGCCCTCCCATAACCTTAATCCCGAAATGGGTTATGGGCCTACTCGCTAATCACCCGATTTGGCCCGGTTAAGCAGTTTTTCACCCTCCAAATCTTATTTCAGCCATATCTCCCAAACGGTAGGTCCGTTTGGCTATTATGACCACTCTACGGAAAGGTAAACCATCAAACGAATCCAATGGAAGTGGTTTCAGGTCAAAATTCCTTTCCAATCAAAAGTTATGGCCAAAACAGTACCAACTAGGGGCAAAATGGTCATTTAAAAATCGACAAAAATCATGGACATGGGAAATGACTCTAATAGATGTTTCCCAAAGTTATATGACCATACGACTTCACATGGGAAAGAAATAAATATTCTACGATCCTATGATGTGTAGAATACGGGTCGTTACACTCTCCCCCCTTAAGAAATTTCGCCCCCGAAATTCCCTAATCCAAACACAAACAAAGGTCCCGCATGCCTATCAATCATAAAACAACAATCAAACATGCAAAATAAGCAAAACAAGTCTTTCCTAGCATGCGGAATAACTAAATCGCAAAGTAAATCTTACCAGGCAAAGAGTTCTGGATATGCCTTCCTAATGTTTTCCTCTGTCTCCCAAGTACAATCATTCTCGTCCTCGCCCCACTGAACCTTGACTAGCTTCACCGACTTCCTTCGAAGTTGCTTCGTATCGTGCCCCACAATACGAATCGGCTTGCGGTTCCCAACCGCCTCAGGTTCTACTTCGAAGTCCTCTAACTGATCAGGTGAAATAGTCACATCTGAGTCGTTAACGAACTTCCTTAGTTGGGAAACATGAAATACATTATGAACTCCCGCCATCTTCTCTGGTAAGCCAACTCTATATGCCAAATACCCGACTAATTCAAGAACAGGGAATGGGCCAACAAATCTTGGTGCTAACTTGCCTCTCCTGCCAAATCGAATCACGCTCTTCTCCGGAGAGATCTTGACGAACACCAAGTCACCAACGGAGAATTTCAAGTCTCTTCTCCTCTTATCGGCATAGCTCTTCTGCCTATCCTGAGCAGCTTTCATTCGTTGTTGAATGATCTTGATCTTATCCGACGTTTCTCTCACCACATCTGGCCCAAGCACAAACTTCTCGCCAGTCTCTATCCAACATGATGGTGAGTTGCACGGTCTTCCGTACAAAGCTTCATATGGAGCCATACCGATACTGGATTGGTAGCTATTATTATATGCAAACTCTACTAGATGCAAATGGTCATCCCATGATCCACCAAAATCCAGTATACACGCTCTCAAGAGATCTTCCAATATACGATTCACCCTCTCCGTCTGACCGTCGGTCTAAGGATGATATGCGGTACTGAGATGTAATCTGGACCCTAGAGCCTCTTGTAAGCTCTTCCAAAACCCACTAGTGAACAACGGGTCTCGGTCACTCACAATGCTTTTGGGTACTCCATGAAATCTCACTACCCACTTCATATACAATTCTGCCAATTTGGCTGCTGTTCTGGTCGATTTGACTGGTATAAACCTTGCGCTTTTAGTCAATCGATCCACAATTACCCAAATGCTATCATATCCCGATCTAGTCCTTGGTAAGCCATCGATGAAATCCATCGAAACTTGCTCCCATTTCCATTCGGGAATTTCTAATGGTTGCAATAACCCACTAGGCTTCTTTTGCTCGGCTTTAACTAGCTGGCAATTCATGCATTTGGATATAAACTTCCCAACGTCTCTTTTCATCCCTTCCCAGTAGTAAGTCTGTCTCATGTCTCGATACATCTTATTACCACCGGGATGTATAGTCAGTTTTGAGTGATGACATTCTCTAAGCACTTCATCTCTCAAACCATTCACGTTGGGCACAATTAGTCTTCCATTCTTTCGAAGCCATCCATCTCGAACAAGCCCATACACATTCATCTCCTCATCAATACCCATCTCTAACTTGGAGATGATTTCTAATAGATTAGGATCGTCCCTCTGGCTAGAACCAATCCGCTCTATCAAAGTGGATCTGATCGTCAAACTAGCTAGCATAACTGGATCCAATTCGCACCTTGGTCTGAAATCAAACCCCGCGATATACTCCAGTTGCTTCCATTCAAGAAACATTGCCCCTAAGCTGGCATGTCTCCTACTCAAGGCATCGGCTTCCGCATTACCTTTCCGAGGTGTATACGCGATATCAAAATCATACGAAGCCAAGAACTCTAACCATCTCTGCTGACGGAGATTCAGATCTTTCTGAGAGAAGAGATACTTTAACGATTTGTGATCGGTAAACAGCTCAATTCTTTCTCCCAAGAGATAGTGTCTCCACATCTTCAGCGCAAATGCAATCGCTGCCAATTCCAAATCATGGGTTGGGTACTTCTTCTCATGCGGCTTTAGCTGTCGACTAGCATAAGCAACAACCCTACCTCCTTGCATCAATACAGCACCCAGTCCGGTACCACAAGCATCTGTGTATACCGTCATCTCTTCATTCCCTTTAGGAATGACTAACACTGACGCACGCGTCAACCTCTCCTTTAGACTTTTGAAGGCATCCTCACACACTCCGTCCCAGATGAAGGACCGATTCTTCTTAGTCAACTGAGTCAACGGTGCTGCTATCTTGGAGAAGTCCTGGATAAACTTACGATAATATCCAGCTAATCCCAAGAAACTTCTTACATCTGTAGCATTCCTGGGTGTAGGCCAATCCTGTACCGTAGCCACCTTCGCAGGGTCCACGGCAATACCACTCTCTGAAACGACATGACCCAAGAATCTTACTTCCCTTCTCCAAAAATGACACTTAGAGAATTTCGCTTTCAATTGGTGTTTCCTCAACACCTCCATCACTATCCTCAAGTGCCCCTTGTGTTCCTCCTCTGTTCTTGAATAAACAAGGATATCATCCACGAACACAAGAACAAACTTATTCAACTGATCTCTGAATACTCGATTCATAAGATCCACAAAATAGGCTGGTGCATTGGTTAACCCAAATGGCATAACCAACCACTCATAAAATCCAGACGGCGTCCTAAATGCCGTTTTCGGAACACTCTCATCTGCTACTCGATGCAGATGAAATCCTGTCGCGAGGTCCAACTGGGAGAACACTCTTGCTCCTTCCAGCTGATCAAACAAATCATCCATCCGCGGTAGAGGATACTTATTCTTCCTCGTCACCTTATTCAACTCGTGATAGTCCACACACAAACGAAGGGAACCATCTGCCTTAGTGGCAAACACAACTGGTGCTCCCCACTCGGAGACACTCCTTCTAATAAATCCCTTCTTCAAAAGATAGCTGACTTGCACCCCGAGCTCTCGCTGCTCCCTTGGTGCCATACTACGAAGTGGCATCACTATAGGTCTGGCATCTTCCACTAAATCAATACGGAACTCAATCTCTCGGTGTGGTGGAAGCCCGGTCACCTCCTCGAAGACGTCCGGATACTGGCCAACCACGGGCACATCTGACAACTCATCCTGCGGGATGTCGAGGGAATTTACAAAACTAGCCATAACCCCATCACTAGGTAGACTACCAAACACTACCCTCCGCCCATCATCCGCCCTCACTGTCACCAAAAAGCCCTCACAGTCTACCACCACCCCGTATCTTTGGAGCCAATCGACTCCCAATATAATGCCATACCCAGTAAAGCCCAAAACAAAGCAATCACATACAAACATACATCCATGACTCGATAAGACCAAATTCCTGCAAATCATACTAAGGCTAGTCGAACCACCAATCGGGTTCGTCACAATCAATGGTCTATCGACTATCTCGGGTTCCAGTCCCAACCTATCTACCAGGTCACTAGATATGAAGGAACGGGAAGCCCCAGTATCAAACAAAACTCGAACTGGTATATCATAAACAGAAAGCATACCTTGAATAACAACATTCTTTCCTTTCTCCGCCGCAGTTGGGGCATTCGACGAAGAAGGAACGACATCAATAACATATGCTTTCACAATCTTCTTCTCCTTAAGAGGTTGCAGACACTTGTCCTTGAAATGTCCCACTTGACCACAGTTGAAGCACTTCTTATCCGCTGGCTTGGCCCGACAATCTTTAGCATAATGGCCCTTCTTTCCACAGCTGAAGCACTCAATATCCTTCTTGCTCTTTTTCTGGCCACCCTTAGATTGGTCCTGCTTCCTCTTATTCTGAGAATTATTCTTGCCTCCACCGCCTGCTTGCGGCTTTGGCCCTTCTGCAGATGCAGCCTCAGTCTTTGACTTAGGGTAAAGACTCTCTGACCTCAAAGCTTTCCCCACGATCGATTCAAAAGTCTCATCGATGTGATTAATAAGCCTTTCCCCCAAGTACCCATCCAGACCAGTAATGAACTTCTCATTCTTCTTTTCAGGAGTATCAATGAGAGACAGTCCATACTTCGACAAAGTGTCGAACTCAGCAATATAATCAGAAACTGCCCTTCCGTTCTGCTTGAGTTCCAAGAACCTCTTAAACAATACTGACTTCTGGGCAGCTGGAATAAACTTCTCACTAAAGCGAGCCTTGAACTGATCCCAAGTAACCTGATCCTCTGGAGTAGCTGTTCTGATAGCATTCCACCAATTCATCGCTCGCCCTTGCAGCTGACGAGACGCTAGCCTTCTCTTCATCGCATCCTCAAGACCCAAGTCATCAAAGATACGATCACAGCTATCCATCCAATCTTGAACATCTGTGGCCGACTCCGTTCCGTGGAACGGCTTCCCACCAAGATTAGTGTAATCCTTGCACAACTTGGCGAAATCGACCCTAAGCGCCTGCACTACTGGGCCAGCACCAACTCCGGGATTGGGAATTGCCCCTTGCACTTCTCTAAGCATGTCTCTCATGAGGTTAGTAAACATAGCCCTCATGTCAGCGGCATTCCCTTGGTTGGTCCCTCTACCAGCACCTCTCGTATCTCGGATCATCGTTAATCTGAAAAAAGGAAATGATTAACGACCCCATAGTGGTGCTAGTGCAGTGCAACTTCATTCTTATACTACTAATAGTATATATACACATAGCTTTTGAAAACCAAAGTAATCACAAATACGCGCTCTCATATACGTACTAACTCTCCCTAGTGTCTTTCCCTAGGTTAACTACGCAACCTAGAGCTCTGATACCAAGTGTGACGGCCCGCCCCGCACCAACCGACATCTACTCCAAAGGTGCGCTGTACATGTGTCCAGTTAGCACGGAACGGGTCGCCAGAAGGGAAAAAGGAAGGAGAAAATGAACATACAAAGAACCTGTAGAATGTCTCACAGCGCATAGAATAAAATATAGTAGTAACGTACTTGACATAAAACAGGAGAGATAGTGCATAAGCTGAAAATCAGTACTAAACGTCATAGCAGCGGAAATTCAGAATACAGCTTATTACAACTTTCAAACTGTCTCAAAACAAAAGTAAGGTAAATGAGGTACACTACTAATGCCCAAGTAGCGACCACCAACGACACAGGGAGAATGTGAATATATATAATACGTGGAAGCCTCCTGCCCGCCTCCGAATCAGCTACTCGCGCATCACCAGCTAACCTGTCTCTAGTCTGCTCGTGTGAGCACCCAGAGTAATAAGAGGAGACATAAAACTCTGGGTCAGACATAAAGCCTGGTATGAGCGATAAGCATCTAAAGTGAACAATAACAGGTAGACTAAAACATACCTGAACCTGGACCTGCAACCAAAGAGTTAGCACTACATACTGTACAACACTCTAAGGTATCATATCAAACAGTGTAAAGATACGGAGGTGGGGGAGGTGTGCATGTCATAGGGATGGCAAACAATCAAACATAGCATCCATCCTCACATCTCTCACTCAGTGCATAAAGCATACGATGTTCACCACTTCGATCACCCAACATTCCTTGCCACGATCACTTTGCCCCATGAAGTCATAAATGGCTTCACTGCACTGATAACGTAGCCGCTAATTCCTTGCTATGTCCACTTGCCCCATGGAGTTATTCACCCCATCTGCGCTGGCTCATAGCCTTACCAATCCTTACTATGTCCACTTGCCCCATGGAGTTATTCACCCCATCTGCGCTGGCTCATAGTCTTACTACACATCACCTCGCCCCTCAGGTCATAATGACCCTACTGCACTGATAACGTAGTCTTGCTACCATCACCTTTCCCCTCAGGTCGTAATGACCCTAATGCACTGATAAGTAGCCCATCATTCCTTTTTAGTGGTGGATCGAAGTTATGAACGTCGACAACTCCTTAGCACACGTCCCGCAACAAAGTCCAACCATGAAGTGAACTCGTTGGTTCCCAACTGGTTCCGGGATCCTGAGCTCTAACTTCTCCTATTGGACTACCTTTTCATCTCGGGTTATTGGTCAATACTGGGTCGGGTCGGATTCCTCATCAAGCCATCGGTTCGGGTCGGGTTCCCCCTTCTGGTGCGGTTCGGGTCGGCACTCATCTTCTGATGCGGTTCGGGTCGGGTTCCTCTGGGTTCGAGTCAGCTGCTTCTTCTTCTTCGGGTCGGGTCGGTGCTTCCTTTCAGGTCGGGTCGGATCCTTCTTGGTTCGTGCTTTCGATCCGTCTTCATGCTCCCCTTCATATGCTCCTATCCGATCCGCTTTCCTTGCTCCTGCTCTGATTCGCCTTTGTATTTCCGATCCGATCCGTCCTCTTCGATCCGATCCGTCTTCCTCCATCCGATCCGATCCCAGTTCAGCTAGCGTGGCCTTCCTTTTTGCCACTTTTCCAAGTGTTGGGTTCCGATCCGATCAGATTCTTTGCTCAGTTCCACATATCCGATCCGAGCCCCCTTATCCGATCCGATCCGAACTCTGCACTGTTTTCTGAAACTATTCCAGCAAGTGTTTACGCCATTCGACGACGTTTTCGACCATTCTAACTATTGAAATCAATCACAAAGCATTTCATACAGTCATAGCAACATGCATAATCAACCACAAACATCATTCACATCAATATCATAGGTTAAAATGGATCAAACATACCCAAAATCCCATATTTCCCCTTAAGCATGTTTAGGTGAAACTTATAATAGGATTAGCAAAACTTAACCAAATTAACCCAAATTCATTTCAGAGGTCTAAAACATCATTTAGGAATTTATGAACATTTTTCCCGAATTTTATCATGCTTGAATTCGCTAATTAGCACTAATCACCCCTAATTAGCCATAATTAGTGTAAAACTATGCAAATCACTCACCTTAGCCACAAAATAAACTAAGATCTGAAATAATTCTCTGATTTGATGTGAATCTCAATGCCAACAGCAGCTCCTATGTTGATTTGGTGAAGATCTTCCTTGATTAGGGGTTGCTAAGCTTAATCCTTGACCAAAAGATGATTTGGAGGTGATTTAGAGGTTAGAGGCCATTTTTAGGGATCCTTGGTGATAAGTGGAGGCTAGAAAACTGAAATGGAATGATTCTCCATCTCATTTCAGCCCTCCCATAACCCTAATCCCGAAATGGGTTATGGGCCTACTCGCTAATCAACCGATTTGGCCCGGTTAAGCAGTTTTTCACCCTCCAAACCTTATTTCAGCCATATCTCCCAAACGGTAGGTCCGTTTGGCTATTATGACCACTCTACGGAAAGGTAAACCATCAAACGAATCCAATGGAAGTGGTTTCAGGTCAAAATTCCTTTCCAATCAAAAGTTATGGCCAAAACAGTACCAACTAGGGGCAAAATGGACATTTAAAAATCGACAAAAATCATGGACATGGGAAATGACTCTAATAGATGTTTCCCAAAGTTACATGACCATACGACTTCACATGGGAAAGAAATAAATATTCTACGATCCTATGATGTGTAGAATACGGGTCGTTACACTTATTAATGGACCTTAGTTGTTAATAAGTAAACAACGATAAGTTGTATTGACAATGTAAAATGGAACTATGATTAAATGAGAAAGAATGAGGAAAACTTATGAAATAAGTTATATTTAATCATAAATAATGACTGACATGCTAGACGGAAAACATGTGAATTGAGATATACTTAATTACGTATTAAGTTAACATATCATTGTAATAATGAGTTAAAACAAGAATAAAAAGGGATTGTGGATTACAGACCTTGGGCCACAATCCAAAGAATAACATGTGGTGGACTTATTAAAAAATTTAAATGAGTTAAGTTATATGACTCAAATTAATAAGCAAGAGAAACTTGGTAATTTGAAGAAGAATTCAATATGAAAGGGAATAACCAAGTTAAATGGAAACCTGGTGAGGTAAGGCAAGCGCATAAAAGAATGTTTAGATGTAGGGTCTAACAACATATTAAAGTGAGGTGCTTGGACCAGTCCGTACGTTGAGGGTTAATAACCTAATGGGGTAGATCATCGAGGTGTTATAAGGCACGAGGGGAGCGCACATTCATCTGATTGTTCTGACGGCACCAAAGGACTGGAAGGGGAAGCACGCAGCTTCCTGAGGTACGTAAGGTGTTACTAGTTGTCCTCTGTGCGGTGGAATATGTCTTAGGCTATGCTCGCAGAGATTGGGTCTACGCGTAACTACTAGGTGGGTGGGCCTTGACTGCTGAAGTAGCTATGAAGTCAGAGTGCTGCGACGCGGTGACACCAGGGTGATTCGGCGGTTGCCTCAATGCGAGGAGGGGTCTGGACAAACAAAGATAGTGGATCGTCAGATACTCGTCATCGACATCCAGAGGGATGCGAAAAGACTAGAGCTAAACCCAAGATACCATTCACCTTTTGCTATCGGGGTAAGGGGTTGAGGGGAGACGCCAAATGGATGTTTAGATTGTTTCTTGTTAGGGGAGTCGCTTAGCTCTTGTAGTCTTTACTAGTTGAGGGAGGGACCTAGGTAGGGCCATAGCCATCGTGAAAACAGACCTTAGGAATATCGGTAGAGGCTCTTAAAGACGGGCCTGTACAGATATTGTAACACCACGGATTTTTAAATAATCAAATTAACTAAATTAAAGAATAAATGTTTAGCATTGTTCTAAGGTTTGTAAGCAAAAGACTTAGTAGCTCATTTGGTTGGAACATGTGACTTGCATCCAAGAGGTACAGAGTTCGATCCCCGCCAACGCCATATTTTTGTTTTAAGGGAATGGCTAAAAAGCGACTTAGTGTGAACGCGGTTCAAAAAGTAGTTTAGCGTGAATATGGTTAATTAGGAAGATAGAAATACATATAGTTATATTTATAAAAATAAAATAAAATTCAACCTAAAATTTAAGAAAAAAATCCAAAACAGCGGAAGCGGAAAGGCAAAACACCAAACCGACCTATTTTATGGGTCGACCCGAGACCCGCTCGGTCGACCCCAGGATCGACTCAGGAGGTTTGGAATTGGTCCCGTCGGCCCTAAATGGTCTATGACGAAATTTTATGTTTTAGGGCTTAGGTGGCGATTTCTGGTTGGTCTGTTGACATCATTACTTGGATTCTAAGGCCTAGATGGATTCCAGAGTGATCTGACGGCTATAAATAAATTCAAAACTCTATAAAAAGACCCATAGACTCAAACCCTAAATCAAAATTAAAACTAAAACTATGGCCGTCATGCTGTCGTCTTGAACCCTAGAGTAGCCGCCCCAATTAGAAGAAGATTAAAGCAACTCAATTCGATCCAACAGCAAATTCAACTACAACAAAGGAACGATCTACGTTGAATGGTTAGTTTGATCACTTTAAAAATAATTGCTAAATTAATTATGATGTGATATACGTTGGATTATAAGTTGTGGTTGTGAATCTAATTCATATGTTTAATCATGTATGTTAACTTGATTCATATTATATGATGTTATGCAAGTTTTATATATGATGTTATGCAAGTTTCATGTATGATGTTATGCAAGATTAATTTGATTATGCAAGTTTCATATATGATGTTATGCAAGTTAATATGATTATGCAAGTTGTACATATGATGTTATGCAAGTTAATATGATTATGCAAGTTGTATATATGATGTTATGCAAGTTAATATGATTAACCAAGTTTCATATATGATGTTATGCAAGTTAATATGATTATGCAGGTTTCATATATGATGTTATGCAAGTTAATATGGTTATGCAAGTTGTACATATGATGTTATGCAAGTTAATAGGATCATGCAAGTTGTATGCGAGTTATATGATGTTAAGTAAGTTTAGATCTAAAATATATGCTAGTAGTTCATGATGTTAACTTGTGTCAATGAATCCCTTTTTATAATCCAATCACCTAGGTTTATAACATCAGTTTTTATGCGAATATGGATGTGGAACATATGCTAGTTTGTATAAGTATTATGTTCATATGCAAGTTTAAGTGATAATTAGATTCACATATATACAAGTTCACACCTTTAAAGTTTAGATCCATATTCAAGTTGACATTTTTATGTTGAAACTATGACATGCATATGCAAGTTCACACCTTTTAGATCTATGATTTCTGGATCCTTGATAATACAAAGACTTTGCAAGTATGTTGTAATTCTTAATTGCAAGTTAGATGCAAATTAGATCTATTATTGTGTGTATGTGACTTTGTGACGTTTATTCCTTTTTTCAAGTATTAGACTATTTGCTAGTCTAATATGTATATGTCATGTTAAGTGAACGAATGACGGGGGTACGATGGGGATAATAGTGGATACACACATATTGTGAATTTGGCATGTAATGGCCTAAAAGGGCATGTAATTAATTTTAAGGAATAAAATTAATTAGTTATGAAATTGGTATAGTTTATATACCATAAATAGATGAGCATAATTTAGGTGATAAATTATGGACATAAATAAATATGGAAATTTAAATAGGGAAAGTAATTCAAATTTGGGGAAAATTAATTATGTATAATTAATTGCCTAAGACACGAGGTTGGACTCATTTGTGGTGTAAGACTGCCCGGACCCGCCCGGCAAATCCAGCAGCCACAAATGGTAGCCCAATGTGAGAGGTAAAAGGCCCAAACTAAATGCGTAACAATTGTATGGACACGAGGTTTGGCTCGTTTGTGGATTAAGACTGCCCGGACCCGCCCGGTAAATCCAGCAGCCACAAATGCCAGTCTATCGTGAGAGGTCCTACAGGGATTACGGTAGTAATAAATTAAGAAACACTTAACCAAAGTAAAACATGTGGTGGGACATGGGGGTTAAGTGGTGCCTTGGGTGACATGAGGAAATACGATTAGTAACACTTAACCAAGGTAAAACATGTAAGTGGGACATAGGGGTTAAGTGGGTGCCTTGGGTGGCATGTGGAATTACTAATAGAAACCCTTAACCAAATTTAAAACATGTAAGTGGACATGAAAGGGGTTAAGTGGGATGTACTAGAGGGGACCAAGCCTAGGTGGAAAGCTTGTGTCAAACATGGGGGGCCCTTTTCAGTCCAGTAGCCCATTAAGTATCTTTATGAGCTCGACCCAAGTCGAGGACGGGACACGCCTACTAGGTCTGATTGTTAGAGGCCAAAACGGGTTATCGGTGGCAACGCAAGTCCAACAGGGTCACGTGCGTGCATGGGTCCGGGCTGGTAGGTTAGACGTTGTTGCATCGTGTAGTTATAAGCTGTGCTTTCCTTGCGTGGTATGAGATTGCCATATTGGGGAGTGATACACCCCACTATGGGACCTGCACGGGTATCTACGAGTTAGGGAGCCGATCGAATGGGGCAGGGTAGTGGGTAGACCTAGTGGAGATAGGAGCAGACGACACCTATGTGGTCAGCTAGGGATACACGAAGCTACCACTATTATTAATAATTATTAAGGGGGTACACCTAGTGGAGATAGCAGCAGGCGACACCTATGACGTCAGCTAGGAGTACATGGAATTACCGTTATTACTTATTGAAGGGGTACATCTAGTGGGGATAGGTAGACGCTGGATACCTATGATAGCAACTAGAGATATACAGTCAAACATGGAGGGTAGTGGGTACATCTAGTAGTACACGAAGCTATCATCATTCTATTTAGCCAAGAGGGATCAAATTTCTAGAGTGACTAGTAGGGGTGCAGTTAGTGTTAGTACAGTACAGTACGGTACAGTACGGTAGAGTATAGTAATTATCCTATATTGATTAGGAAGCGCCATTAACGTTATCTCTGTTTCTCTTGATTGCCATACCCATGTGGTTCACACAGTCATTACCTTATTCTCCAGCTTATATCTTATCATATTGCTTTAATAATTATGTTGTTAGAGTTATCGGACTCTCCAGACTTTATGTCTGACCCCCTTTGTTTCCACCTCTTTTTTTTCTTCTCTCCCCCCCCCCCCAGGTTCTAAGGGTGGGACAAGTACTAGTGGAGCTTGATTGGGATCTCTTTGGGAGCACCTGGATTTGGATTGCTGAAGTAAAGTTCAGCCTATCATTTTCTT
Source organism: Allium sativum (assembly GCA_030737875.1). NCBI lineage: Eukaryota > Viridiplantae > Streptophyta > Magnoliopsida > Asparagales > Amaryllidaceae > Allium > Allium sativum. Next base: position 1,051,190,405 of record CM060913.1, read on the forward strand.
TATGGCTATTTGTAGTAGTGGGATTATGTACTTTGTTTTATCAAGATGGATATTATGTACTTGACTTTGGTTTATGGTTTTTGATGATGTAACCAAACATATTTACCTTCTGCTGCAATAAATAAAGTTTTAAATTTTCAAGTACTGCTTTATACCTGTCTTGTTGTGATTTTCTGTTCTATATTCAGTTAAAATGCTCAATGGAAGTTAATGCATTCCCTTTGCGAGAGACATTAATGGACATGGGGTGTTACACGTGGTATCAGAGCTGAAGGTTACCAGAACAAATAAGATATTTTGAAAAACTATTTTTCAAAAGCATTTTTATTAAGAATACTTTCAAAAATATGTTTGTAGAAGAGTATTTTTGAAAGAAAGGTTTATTTTAAGAACATAATCCCCAAGAGCCATATATCCTTCCTTCGATTCTCCGTTTTGAATCTCTTCCTCTTTCTCTTTTTGAGTTCCCCCTCCGCATATAGATGATTTTTCTAAGATAAATAAGGACTTCTGTACGAAGGACGGAAAACCACTTCAAGGGGCTTAGACTTTTGTCGGGCTAGAAGTTAGTCCAAGGAAGTGGAGGGCTTGTTGGTACCTTTAAGATAGACGATGGGAAGAAGGTTCAAATAGCTGTTTGGTTAGCAAAGGACGAAACCTCATCTTGGTGGGAGGTCACGAATGGAGAATGTGAAGAAGAAGGCTAGTTGTTTTGGAGAAATAGGACATCTTAGGATTGTCCAAAGAGGCAAGGACAAAGTGCAGGATTTTCTAGAGTGTAGTTGTATTCCCTCACGGCTGGTATACCTGATGGGGGTAGGACCGTCTAGGTTGAAATTTGGTTTTCTTTATCATCCTGTTTGAACTTTGTTTGATTCTGGCGCTTCATACTCATTAGTATCTGCTTCGTTAGTTAAAACTCTGCACCTAAATACTAGTCTAGTTAAGGATCCCATCCTAGTCTCAAATCCTGTTGGTGGTTCGGTTCATCCTTCAATGGTTTGTCGGGATTTGAGAGTGTCTATCTTGGGTGTTGGATTTGAATGCAATGCCTTCGTCCTTGGTTTCACAGGCTATAGTTTGATTCTAGGGGTGGATTGGCTAGCCAGGCGGGGTGCCATCCTAGATTGTGAAAGAAGGGTAGTTAGACTATTGATTCGTTATGGAAAGACCCTCATATTTCTTGTGACCTTAGGGGTTCAGTGATGCTTAGCTGCCTAGAATCTTCTGACGCATCCAACGATGATTGGGAGTCTGTTTGTGTGGTCCGTGAGTATGGAGACGTCTTTGATAAAGTGCGGGGTTTACCCAGAGGCGCGAAATAAGTTTTCGTATGTGCTTAATAGATTAAGCAAAACCAGTTATGTGATCAGCGGTGGTTTTGGAGCAAGACTGGCAAGGACAGCCAGAGTCGGTCAAGTGCTCAATTGGTTGGCTGTCTTACTAGTATCATCTCACGTAGGTCGTCTGAATTCGGAGGAGGTATCCCTTGGGTGTTTGTCTGATATTGGTTTAGGCCTTTGGGGCTTGCACTTGGGGGATGTCGAGTTCGACTAGGATGGTCTGTGTGAGAGATGGATAGTTGTGATGATTTTGCATGGGATAATATCCTGGTTTTCTCTAGGAGCAGAGAAGAGCATGCCCTACATCTTAGGGAAAGCTTAGGGACCCTACAAGCGCACCAGCTTAAAGCTAAGTTCTCCAAAATATCATTTTTGGAGGAAAGAAGTGAGGATTTTAGGGCATGTGGTCTCTAGGAAAGGGTGAAATGTTATGGTAGAAGACAGTCGAAAGTCCATGAGAAGAATTACCATACCCACGACTCAAAATTGGCTGCCATAGTTTTTGCGCTCAAGTCTTGGTGTCATTATTTGCTTGGTGAGAAGTTTGAGTTGCTTGTAAACCATAAGTCGCTAAAGTACTTGTTCTCTCAGAAAGATCTAAACCTGAGGCAACTAAGGTGGATGGACTATGATTTCGAGATAGCATATACCCCTGACAAGGGTAACGTTGTGGTGGATGCCTTGAGTAGGGAAAAGTTGACATTGAGTCCTTTGTTTGTCAAGCGATGTAGCTTAGAGTTTATCTCTACCTTTGACTTTAGACCATCCACTGATTTTGTACCCAGTTTGCTAGCGTCCTTGAGGTCAGACCTACGCTTTTGGGACGGGTTGGAGAGGCACAACGTGATGACCCACATTTGATGGAGTTAGTAGAGAAGCTCATAAGACGGGAGTCATCAAGCCACCTAAGTAGATATACCCTAGATGATAAGAGTTGGTTGCGTAGGGACGATAGACTTTGTGTATCACGGGATGAGAGCTTGAGGAAGGCTATTCTTGATGATGCACATCGTTCGAAGATGACCATTCATCCCAGCAGGGACAAGATGTACAAAGACATGAAGCGAGTTTTCTTTTGGGCTGGTATGAAGAGGGATGTGGCCGAGTATGTCGCTAGATGCTTGGTATGCTGAAACACCCCACCTCCGTTAAGGTCACTCACAAAGGGAATGCCTTAATTTTGGTGGAGGTTTATAAGTAAAAGCCACAGATAAACTCAAGACAGATATAAATACACATATTTTAAACAGCGGAAACCAACAGACTTTTATTAATTAATACGTGTTCAAAACCAGACATTGTCTCAAAATACTTCCAACATTACAACATCATTACTGTCTTGATAATTAAAGAAGCAAAAAACATAAATAAAGTGACAAAAATCCCCATAGTGATATCCGAAGCCATAGTCCGAGCAAAAGAGACCCAAATCATACATCTACGTTCTTGGAGCTTGTACAGAGCCTGACTAAACTGAGCTGTTTCCTCCCTGTGGAACTGGGGGGAGGGGGGAACGAAAGAAAAGAAGATGAAAAGAAAATAGGGTCAGACATAAAGCCTGAGTAAATCTAGTAACTCTTCAGTATGTGAATAAGAAAAAGGGCATGATAGATATATACTGAAAATAGGATGGTGTCACAAGCTAAGGAAGTGTCGAATGTACTATCGCACCCATTCTATATCTCTGCATCTACTTGAGTTTATTCTAACTGGCACCCCATGGTGAGGGTGAAGTGATCCCCAACTTTATTTAAAGATCGGCTCCTACTCGCGTTAACATGTGTCATACGACCCCCAAGAATTGTAGATACCTATGTTGGTCCCACCATGGGGTGTATCAAGACCCATGGTGGCGGCCCCGACACAAATTCTAGAAGGCATAGGTTATACTACTGGTGTCCCCCAGTGCCCTGGTTGTCTGCTCCGGAGTGTGTGCACGCTCGCACCCCGTTAGACCTGCATTGTCCACCCACCGCCGTCGTTTGACCGCTTACAATCAGCCCAGTAATCGTGCCCCACCCTGCCTAGTTTCAGGGTACCGTTGATACCTAACTTGGGTTACTGCTGAAACGGGTCCCTTGTTACCGGGATTTTCTAGTCAAACATGTTAAGTGGTTAAGTGTCTGTATTTACCTAACCCAACCCATCAATTCTTGTTAACATGTTGAATTTGGTTAAGTGTTATAGTTGACTTAACCCTACCATCTGTCCTTAACCTCTTAGGAGCACCTGACCACTCACATTAGACAGGTATTGCTACGGTTACCGGATATGCCGGTCGGTTCCGGGCAGGTTTACACCGTAGCTCAATCTAACCTCGGGTCATTATTGGGCTCAATGCTTAACCACCCACATTGGATAGGTATTGTTGTGACTACTGGACAACCGGGCGGTTCCGGCCAGGTTTACATCACAACTCAATCCAACCTCGGGTTAAGCACGTCGTGTTTTCTAAATTTACATATTTTATTATTTCTCAAATATATATGTAAATGTCATATCTTTTATTTTTGGGTATAGCAATTCCTACCGCTTTAAATGTCATTGTCATTGGCATGTGCCAAACATGCCAACATATATTTTCATGTTTTACACCCAACATTATTACCCCCGTTTCTACGTTCGCAACGTTATAACCAATGTTGGGCTTGACACAATTCAGCCCAACTATATAAGTGTAAGTAAAAAAAGGGGAAATCAAGAACATGTAATAATATTTGACAGCATATAAGGGTGTATGGCGCATGAACTTGCAATTTAGCGATACTAACATAAATGATGGGTCATGTGAACTTGCATTCAAATCAAAGTACAACTAAGTAGGTGACATATGAAATGACATAGTTTAGGGTTACACAACTTGTGTTTAAATATGTTTAACTTGGCATAATATCAAACACAAAACTAGCATGATGTATATCCACCAAAAGGTCCAATTATAACATCTAATACATAGCCTTTTTCAACATGAACTTGCATAGTTTTTGAAACACAAATGATACTTAACATAGATCCAATTACGCTTGAAAATAAACATGAACTTGCATAATTTATGAAACCCAAACGATGCTTAACATAGATTCAATTATACTTGCAAATAGACATGAAAATGATATCATAGGTTTTGGGTCATGTAGGCATAACAGGTTTCAAATCTAGAACATGTTTACATAAATTCTAATTTAGACTAAGGGAATATACATAGTCCATGCCATCGCCATATACATAAAATGATCAAATTCTAATTTTTGCCACAAACTTGCAAGTGCCATTGTTTTCATATACAATTGTTCAATAGGCTTGCATCAATCAATTTATGCCATCAATCAATTTATGCCACAAACATCAATACACAAGTCATGATAGAACCATCGCAACACATAGAATTTATACAACACAATAACACAATTCTATTTTCATTCACATCGAATCACATCACAATTTTTATTCATATTCTGAAAGGTTACTATACTTACAACGAATGCAGAATCTTGAATTCTGGATTCTGAATTATGAAACTGAGATGCGCTCCTTTGGGTAGACTAACGTTGCGTTGATTAATTTTGATTAAACTTTTATCTTCTTCTTAGTTTGATTCGTCTCTAAGCTTTAGTGTTGGCTTGTCTCTAGGCTTTCTAATTGACGGCCATTCCTAGTTCCTTTCCAGCAGCATGACGGCTTTTGTATTCTATTATTTATGTGAGTTTAGGGTTAGATTTGAGTTGTATTTATAGAATTTCAATCTAATTAGAGCCGTCGATGAAGCTAGAGTGAATCCAGACCATCCATCTCAAGAGAAGCCAATCAGAAAGTGACATGTAAGCCCTAGTGACTCAGCCAAGCCTCAGAATTCGACCAGACCCTGATCAGGCCAGCCAGGACCTGACCAGCAGGTCATTCTGACCTGGGCGCACTTGGCAGGTGCGCCAGGATAAAAATGTACTGGCGCACTTCCCAAGTGCGCCAGTTCAACTTTGTTCTGGCGCACTTCCCAAGTGCGCTAGTGCATTCTGACCCGTTTTCTGGTTTTTCTGCCCATCTTCGTTCGTCCATATCTTCTTCATACGATATCCGTTTTATGCAAACTTGGACTCTATCTCTAGCAGAATTTCGAGACGAACGCGATGGAGTAACCCATTTCCCTTGATTTCATCATTTATAATTAATTATACTTTAATTTGTGAATCTTAGCGTTATAGAATTCACGGGGTGTTACATTCTTCCCCCTTAAAAGGATTTCGTCCCCGAAATCTTCAAGTTTGGAAGAATGTATATCCTACCATCCAACAGTCCATCTACTCATCCAACAAACACAGGCATCCACTGTCCTTAAAAGACTTCTAATGCTTCATGATCATATGCATAGTGTGTGTACATGTCCTTATCTAATGCAGAAATCAGGCGGCCTACTGATTCAGTTGACCTCCTTAATGCGAATCATGTAAGTGTCATGAATCCATTATGTATGCAAATTTTTCCTACTCAAAATTCTACAAGAGTGCACAACTATTCATACAAATGCGACAACCATATGACAACATATTAAGTTTTCAACCATATACAAATGAGAATACATATATGCATATGCAATATGAAGTGACTGAGCCGATCTATAACCTAAGGTGTGTGTGTATATGCATCCACGAGCAACCACTAGCAATCACTAGCAACCATTTGCAGCCATCGTCCATAACATGTTTTCAAATACATGTTTGCATCCATTTGTTTTCTACCTAAAGAGTTAGGAGAAGGATCGAGGAGATATACCTAAAAAGATAGATAAAGCATAACTTAAGGAAAAAGAGAGATCAAAGATGTACCCTCAAAAAGAAGAGGGTAGGCAGCGCGTATTCACTCCTCAGTTTCCCAAGTCGCGTCTTCCTCGGCGTCGCTCCACTGGACTTTAACGAGTTTGACTTCGCGGTGCGTAGCTTTTTCACTTCAGTTCCTAGGATGTGGGTTGGAACTCTCCTCACAGTTGCTTCACGTTCCACTTCGGCTTCTTCTAGAATGCTAGGTTCCACCACCTCCGCAGACTCATGCAAACACTTCCGGAGGTAAGAAACATGAAAGACGTTGTGAACTCCGGCCAGTCTCTCGGGTAGCTCTAATCTATAGGCCATCTTTCCAACCTTCTCGACGATAGGAAACGGTCCTACAAATCTTGGTGCTAGCTTTCCTGCAGATCCAAAACGAACGACGTTCCTTAAAGGTGATACCTTAAGGAAAACCCTGTCCCCAACCTCAAACTCAAGGTCGGTCCTTCTTTTGTCGGCGTAGGATTTCTGTCGATCTTGGGCAGTCTTCATTCTCCTACGTATCAAGTCCACTTTCTTCGAAGTCTCTTGAATCATGTCTGGCCCAAGTATAAGCTTATCTGTAGACTCCCACCAACAAGTTGGTGATTTGCACGGTCTTCCATACAAGGCTTCGAAGGGTGCCATACCGATGGTAGCTTGGTAGCCGTTGTTATAGGCAAATTCCACTAAAGGAAGGTGATCCTCCCAAGTCCCTCCAAAGTCAAGAACACAAAGTCTTAAAAGATCCTCCAAAACTCTATTCACCCTTTCCGTCTGACCATCGGTTTGAGGGTGATAGGCTGTGCTCAAACATAACTGTGTGCCTACAGCTTCTTGCAGACTCCGCCGAAACTCGCTTGTGAAGATAGGGTCTCGGTCACTAATAATGCTGGAGGGTATCCCATGAAGTCGAACTATTTCCTTGAGATAAAGAGATGCTAGAGATGCGGCAGTCCTTCTACTCTTGATAGGTATAAAGTGGGCGCTCTTAGTAAGCCTATCCACTATTACCCAAATGCTAGTTTTGCCTCTCCTCGACCTAGGCAGTCCATCAATGAAGTCCATTGAAATGCTATACCACTTCCACTGTGGGACCTCTAAAGGATGAAGTAGTCCTCCAGGCTTCTTCTGTTCCGCCTTGACCCATTAGTAGGTCATGCACTTAGAAACGAAATCTACCACGTCTTGTTTCATGCCGTTCCAAAAGAAAGTCCTTTTTATATCCTTGTACATCTTATCGCCGCCAGGGTGTATAGTCATCTTGGAATGATGTGCTTCCTCGAGAACCTTCTTTGTCAACTCCCTTGCTTGTGGGACGCATAATCTTCCATCTCGCCTCAGCCAACCCTTATCATCGATGGCGTACCTACTGAGGTGACTAGTAGTCTCATCCTTAATAAGTTTATAAATCACATCAATAAGCTGAGGGTATTCACGCTGTGCAGCCCCTATTGAGTCTAAGAGAGTAGGGCATACTTCGAGAGATGCTAGCAAAACCGGTGAAAAATCTGAGGAGGGTCTAAAGTTAAAACTGGCTATATACTCCAAGCTTTGCCATTCCACAAAAAGAGGGCTTAAGGTCAGTTTCTTTCGGCTCAACGCATCGGCTACCACGTTGCCTTTGCCGGGAGTATAGGAAATTTCAAAGTCATACGAGGTAAGAAACTCCATCCATATTTGCTGCCTCAAGTTAAGATCCTTTTGCGAGAAGAGATATTTCAACGATTTATGGTCAGTGTATAATTCAAACTTCTCACCTAGGAGATAATGGAGCCAAGACTTAAGCGCAAAGACGATGGCGGCTAACTCAAGATCATGCGTTGGGTAGTTCTTTAGATGAACTTGTAATTGTCTTCCACCATATGCTACTACCCTTCCTTCTTACATTAGAACAGCGCCTAGTCCCGTTCCACATGCATCCGTGTATACTGTGAACATTTTGCTTCCATCCGACAAGGTCAGAACTGGGGCTGTTGTGAGATCCCTTTTTAATCGTTGGAAAGCAAACTCGCAATCCAAATCCCAAGTGAATGCCAGATTCTTCTTTGTTAGCCTTGTGAGTGGGGCTGAGATTTTTGCGAAATCCCTAATAAACTTTCGGCAAAAACCGGCTAGCCCAAGTAAGCTTCGAACTTTGGTTGCATTTCTGGGTGTCTTCCAATCTTGCACTGCCACCACTTTTGCGGGGTCCACAGCCAACCCCTCTTTGGACACTATATGCCCCAGAAATCTTACTTCTTTTCTCCAGAAGTGACACTTGGAGAATTTGGCTTTTAGTTGATGAGCTCGAAGAGTTTCCATGATTTCTTTCAAATGTTGAGCATGCTCTTCCTCACTCTTTAAGAAGATTAAGATATCATCTACGAAGACAACCACAAATTTATTGAGGAATTCTCTGAACACCCTGCTCATTAGGTCTACGAAATAAGCGGGTGCGTTTGTCAAGCCGAAAGGCATGACAAGCCAGTCAAAGAAACCGTCTGGGGTTCTGAACGTTGTCTTATCAATACTATTTTCAGCTACTCTTAGCTGATGGAACCCAGTTGCCAGATCAAGTTGGGAGAAGACCGTTGCACCTACAAGTTGATCAAACAAATCGTCGATTTGGGGAAGAGGGTGCCTATTTTTCTTGGTCAATTTGTTTAACTCCCTATAGTCGACGCAAAGGCGAAACGAACCGTCCGCTTTGGTTGCGAACACCACTGGAGCATCCCATTCCGAAATGCTCCGTCTAATAAACCCTTTTTCGAGAAGTTCTTTAACCTGCTTACTGAGCTCCTTTCTCTCCCTTGGAGCCATGTGTCTGACAGGTAAAGCTGCAGGCTTTGCGTTATCCACAAGATATATGCGGAAGTCTATTTCCCGCCTCGGAGGTAAGCCTTTCACCTCCTCAAAGACATCCGGATATTCCCGGACTACTCTTACTGATTGCAAATCCTGGTCAGAAGCATAAAGCGACTCTAGATAACTAAGCATAACAGCATTCAAGGGATTACAAGAAATTTCTAGAGTGTTACCAAGCCGAGTCAAGAGCCTAACTACTCTTTTCTCACAATCAAGGATGGCACTATTACTGGATAACCAGTCCAGGCCTAAGATCAAACCATATCCCGAGAAGCCTAAGACAAAGGCATCACAACTAAACTCAACGCTGAGAACAGAGATTTTCAAACCCAAATAAATCATTGACAAGTAAGCGGAGCCCCCAATTGGATTTGAAACTACAAAGGGATCTTCTATCATACTAGTGTCTAGATGTAGAGATTCTACTAAGGCAGATGAAATAAAAGAGTGTGATGCGCCAGAGTCAAAAAGTGTACGAACTGGATGATCATAAAGATAGACTACACTTTCTACAGAAATATTACTACCTCGTTCCTGCTGAGGTGCCACTAGCGCATGAACCTGACCCCCTGAAGTGGATCTGGCTTTCTGTCCCTACCCTTTCTTCTTTGGGCAGTCCTTAGCTTGGTGCCCAGTCTCTCCACAATGGAAGCAACCAGCCATCTTCGCCTTCCTTTTCCGGTAGTCTTTTGATATATGGCCCAAAATGCCACAGAAATTGCACCTTCTCTTCTCACGGGGCTTATTGTTCTTTCCTCCTTTCTTGAAGTCTGTTTTCTTTGCTTGTAGACCCACTTTCTTCTCTTCCCCCTTGGTTTCTTTCTTGCCGTGGTCTTCCTCGTGTAGCAATGCCATGTCCACCAAGCTTTCATAAGTCGCTCCCGTGGATACATGGGTCATGGCAAGGCTGTGTAGAGGCTCATTCAAACCCTTGACGAAGCGAAGTGCCTTCTTGTGTTGGGTGTTTACTAAGTCTAACCCAAATCTGGCCAGCTGATTAAATTGATTAACAAATTCCCTGATCGTCGTGCTTCCCTGTTTCAGAGTTAGGAACTTCTCCATTTGCAGGCTTCTTTCTGCTTGGGAGAGAAATTTCATTTCAAACCTTGTCCTGAAATCTTCCCATGTTTCCACCGCCCTCTGAGCATTGGTAACTTCCCACCAATAGGAAGCTTCATCCGTAAGCAACCATACCCTAGTTATATCTTTTGCTTGTCATCAACCCCGAAGATGACAAACAGATCCTCAGTCTCCTTTAGCCAGTTTCTTGCCCCTACAAAAGATTATGTCCCATAAAAGTCTTTTCCACCCATAGCCTTAAAGTCTCTACAGGTTTTTGCGAAGGCATTTCCACGAGGAGGTAGAGGAGGAGGAGGAACCCCGGCTACTGGAGGAGGGATGTCTGCTGGGCCTGCTCCATTAGCCCTTGCTTCTAAGTACCTCCTAAACCAGCCGGGAATCGGCACTCCTTTTAGGAGGTTAAGGTCTCCAGACATGCTGAAACAGAAAGGAAAGATTCAAAACGAAGGATAGAAAGAGATAGTGCATATGGCTTTGGGGGATTTTGTCTTTTATAAATATAACACTTTTTCTTGAAAAATGCTTCTTTAAACTTTCCTTTTGAAAACAATTTCAAAAACTTTAATCTTATCTGGTAAACCTATGCTTTGATACCAAGTGAAACACCCCACCTCCGTTAAGGTCACTCACAAAGGGAATGCCTTAATTTTGGTGGAGGTTTATAAGTATAAGTCACAGATAAACTCAAGACAGATATAAATACACATATTTTAAACAGTGGAAACCAACAGACTTTTATTCATCAATACGTGTTCAAAACCAAACATTGTCTCAAAATACTTCCAACATTACAACATCATTACTGTCTTGATAATTAAAGAAGCAGAAAACATAAATAAAGTGACAAAAATCCCCATAGTGATATCCAAAGCCATAGTCCGAGCAAAAGAGACCCAAATCATACATCTACGTTCTTGGAGCTTGTACAAAGCTTGACTGAACTGAGCTGTTTCCTCCCTGTGGACCTGTGGAGGGGGGGGGGGGAACGAAAGAAAAGAAGACGAAAAGAAAATAGGGTCAGACATAAAGCCTGAGTAAATCTAGTAACTCTTCAGTATGTGAATAAGTAAAAGGGCATGATAGATATATACTGAAAATAGGATGGTGTCACAAGCAAAGGAAGTGTCGAATGTACTATCGCACCCATTCTATATCTCTGCATCTACTTGAGTTCATTCTAACTGGCACCCCATGGTGAGGGTGAAGTGATCCCCAACTTTATTTAAAGATCGGCTCCTACTCGCGTTAACATGTGTCATACGGCCCCCAAGAATTGTAGATACCTATGTTGGTCCCACCATGGGGTGTATCAAGACCCATGGTGGCGGCCCCGACACAAATTCTAGAAGGCATAGGTTACACTACTGGTGTCCCCCAGTGCCCTGGTTGTCTGCTCCGGAGTGTGTGCACGCCCGCACCCCGTTAGACCTGCACTGTGCACCCACCACCGTCGTTTGACCGCTTACAATCAGCCCAGTAATCGTGCCCCACCCTGCCTAATTTCAGTGTATCATTGATACCTAACTTGGGTTACTGCTGAAACAGGCCCCTCGTTACCAGGATTTTCTAGTCAAACATGTTAAGTGGTTAAGTGTCTGTATTTACCTAACCCCACCCATCAATTCTTGTTAACATGTTGAATTTGGTTAAGTGTTATAGTTGACTTAACCCTACCATCTGTCCTTAGCCTCTTAGGAGCTCCTGACCACTCACATTAGACAGGTATTGCTACGGTTACTGGATATGCCGGTCGGTTCCAGGCAGGTTTACACGATAGCTCAGTCTAACCTCGGGTCATTATTGGGCTCAATGCTTAACCACCCACGTTGGATAGGTATTGTTGTGACTACTGGACAACCGGGCGGTTCCGAGAAGGTTTACATCACAACTCAATCCAACCTCGGGTTAAGCACGTCGTGTTTTCTAAATTTACATATTTTATTATTTCTCAAATATATATGTAAATGTTATATCTTTTGTTTTTGGGTATAGCAATTCCTACTGCTTTAAATGTCATTGTCATTAGCATGTGCCAAACATGCCAACGTATATTTTCTTGTTTTACACCCAACATTATTACCCTTGTTTCTATGTTCGCAACGTTATAACAAATGTTGGGCTTGACACAATTCAGCCCAACTTTATAAGTGTAAGAAAAAAAGGGGAAATCAAGAACATGTAATATTTGACAGCATATAAGGGTGTGTGGCGCATGGACTTGCAATTTAGCGATACTAACATAAATGATGGGTTATGTGAACTTGCATTCAAATCAAAGTACAACTAAGTAGGTGACATACGAAATGACATAGTTTTGGCTTACACAACTTGTGTTTAAATACGTTTAACTTGGCATAATATCAAACACAAAACTAGCATGATATATATCCACCAAAAGGTCCAATTATAACATCTAATCACATAGCCTTTTTCAACATGAACTTGCATGGTTTTTGAAACACAAATGATACTTAACATAGATCCAATTACACTTGCAAATAAACATGAACTTGCATAATTTATGAAACCCAAACGATGCTTAACATAGATTCAATTATACTTGCAAATAGACATGAAAATGATATCATAGGTTTTGGGTCATGTAGGCATAACAGGTTTCAAATCTAGAACATGTTTACATAAATTCTAATTTAGACTAAGGGAATATACATAGTCCATGCCATCTCCATATACATAAAATGATCAAATTCTAATTTTTGCCACAAACTTGCAAGTGCCATTGTTTTCATATACAATTTTTCAATAGGCTTGCATCAATCAATTTATGCCACAAACGTCAATACACAAGTCATGATAGAACCATCGCAACACATAGAATTTATACAACACAATAACCCAATTCTATTTTCATTCACATCGAATCACATCACAATTTTTATTCATATTCTGAAAGGTTACTATACTTACAACGAATGCAGAATCTTGAATTCTGGATTCTGAATTATGAAACTGAGATGCGCTCCTTTGGGTAGACTAACGTTGCGTTGATTAATTTTGATTAAACTTTTATCTTCTTCTTAGTTTGATTCGTCTCTAAGCTTTAGTGTTGGCTTGTCTCTAGGCTTTCTAATTGGCGACCATTCCTAGTTCCTTTCCAGCAGTAGGACGGCTTTTGTATTCTAATATTTGTGTGAGTTTAGGGTTAGATTTGAGTTGTATTTATAGAATTTCAATCTAATTAGAGCCGTCGATGAAGCTAGAGTGAATCCAGACCATCCATCTCAAGAGAAGCCAATCAGAAAGTGACATGTAAGCCCTAGTGACTCAGCCAAGCCTCAGAATTCGACCAGACCCTGATCAGGCCAGCCAGGACCTGACCAGCAGGTCATTCTGACCTGGGCGCACTTGGCAGGTGCGCCAAGCTAAAAATGTACTGGCGCACTTCCCAAGTGCGCCAGTTCAACTTTGTTCCGGCGCACTTCCCAAGTGCGCCAGTGCATTCAGACCCGTTTTCTGGTTTTTCTGCCCAACTTCGTTCATCCATATCTTCTTCATACGATATCCGTTTTACGCAAACTTGGACTCTATCTCAAGAAGAATTTCGAGACGAACGGAATGGCGTAATCCATTTCCCTTGATTTCATCATTTATAATTAATTATATTTTAATTTGTGAAGCTTAGAGTTTTATAATTCACGGGTTGTTACATGTGCCAACAAGTAAAAGCAGAGCAAAAGAAGCCCGGTGGATTACTATACCCATTGGAGGTCCCACAATGGAAGTGGGAAAGCGTCTCGATGGATTTTGTTGACGGATTACCGAGATCGAGGAAGGGTAATACGGGGATTTGGGTCATGGTAGACATACTTACTAAGAGCGCCTATTTCATTCCCGTGAAGAGTAAGAGGACTGCTCCATGGTTAGCCTCTGTATACAATCGAGAAATAGTTCGTTTGCACGGTGTTCCTTCTAGCATAGTGAGTGTAACACCCCGTATTTTCTGTGAACGTATAAGTAACAAATCAGAGGATAATTAATTTTTAAAATAATAATCAAGGGAAACGGGTTGCTCCATTGCGTTCGTCTCGGAATTCTGCTTGGAAACGAGTCCGAGTTTGCAAGAATCGGAGTCCGTATGAGGGAGATATGACCCTCCGAAGTTTCAGAAATTTTCAGAATCGAAAACAGCTCGAAATTCGAATTCAAAATTCGAATTCAAACCTAGAAGCGGGCTGGGCGGGAAGTTTCCCGCCTAGGACCCAGGTCGACTGGGGAGTCGACTGGGCAGTCGACCCCCCAGACCAGGTCGACTGGGCAGTCGACCTGGGGGTCGACATCCCTGGTCGAACCTGGTGCGTGTGTGTGCGATTGTGAGGGCTGTGACGTGTTTGGACGGACCTGATGAGTTCTAGGGTTAATCTGAGGGCCTAAATGAGTTCCAACACCTATAAATACACCCTAAGACCTAGCCTTCTCTACACACAATTCTATTATGCTTCTACTCTACCTCTATTCTAATAAAAATAAAAATGGCGTCGCTACTCTGCTGGAATCAAAACTAGAAGCTAATCAACATCAACCTAAGCAACTCAATTCAAATTAGAGATTAAAGCTTCTGCAACGATTCTACAACAACTAAAGTTCTTTCTTTAATCCAATCAAGGCAAGTACAGTTATTTTCCGATATAAACGTTAATTCTGATTGTGACATGAATTGTAACTCTGAATCTGAGGTTATATCTGTTCTGTTTAGATCTTTATTTTGTATCTCTTTCCTCTTTCTGTTTTATAGCCAGGCTACCACGAGCCTGAGCCAATCTCATAAGAGATTAACATACGCTAAAATGTTTGGGACAGTAAAATGAATGATGCATAAATTGGGCATGACCAATAGGTGACTGATTTGAGGAAAGAACATGGACTGTAGCTAGAACGTAAATCTGAGACATATGACTGGACATGTTATATTTATAACATAAAGGGTATTGAACATATGATTTGAGGACATGACATAGAAAGGTATATAATTGGACATAAATATAGACTATATTGAACATATGACTTGAGATAAAGAGAATATGGTTTAGGTATAAAGATTTACATTAAAGTAGGATATCTATCAAATGTGAATAATACCTAGGTAGGAGATTTTTGTCGATGGCTACATTTGGTATAATTTATATGTGAATCTTTTGTACTAGGCAAGTTGAACTAAATTGGGACATGTAAATTATGACCATAATCTGTGACATGTAAATTCAATACAAACGTGGGGTATATGATCATAGTGTGAATCATGACAACTATTTAGGCATGCAAACTTAGGCCCAATTTATAATTAGGCAAGATATGTTTGTGAAACTTTAAGGAATGATTAAATCTGTTATATTTGCCTAATTTGCTATTTCTGTTATATTGGCCTAATCTGCTAGTTCTGTTATATTGCTTAATCTGTTAGTTCTGCTCTACTGCCTAGTTCTGTTATATTGCCAAATCTGCTAAACTAAATCTGTTGAGGTGCCTAATCTGTTATCTGCTACATCTGTTAAGTTGATATAATTAGTCCGTTATTGACATAATCTGAATTGGCTATAGTTATGAATAATTGACATGTATATTAGGCGTGGGCATAAATGGTAAATTATTAATTAATTGGCCGCAAAGATAAACATGGCTAACTCGATGTTAGAATGAGTTTGCGGCATAATTCTGCCCGGAACCGCCCGGCATATTCCAGTGGTCGCAAACAATAGGTTCTAATGTGAGAAGTTAGTCATAACGTGCTTGAAACCCGAGGTTAGACTCAGTTTGCGACAGAAACCTGCCCGGAACCAACCGGCCTAACCAGTAGCCACAAACTGTCAGTCTAATGTGAGAGGTCTGGGCATTAATATTTAATTAATGAAAATCTGAGATGAATATGATGTCTAAAATGTGTTGGGCGGATAGGGTTAAACCCACTAGACTGATGAATTTAATAAATCTGTTCCGTGAATCTGTAGGCCCAATTACAAAGTTAGACAAATCTGTAAGTCTGTTAATCTGTAACCAGTTAATCTGTAAGTCTGTTAATCTGTAACCAGCTAATCTGTAAGTATGTTAATCCGTATATCTGATCCGTTAGTCTGAAAACTTGTCTGTGAACTAGTTGATCTGAATTCTGTATGTCTGAACTTGTAAACAAGATAATCTGAAATCTGTTAGCCTGGGGACACAAGGATAGGAAGGGAATTACTTGTGTCATCTGTTGTTTGGGACCCATATTAGTCAGTAACCCTTTCTGGTATCAAAACTTTGACCCAACAGTAGGTAGGGTCTGGGCACGCTTACTGAACTAATTATAAGCGGTTCATTCTGATAATGGCGAGGGGTGTTGATGGTGCGTTCCAACCGGGTCATATGCGTGCATGGATCCTGGTCTGCCTCTGAGGATGTAAGACGCCGTGACATCTGTAAATAGGTCCGTGCCAATTGGTTGTCACTTTAGGGAGTGATACACCCTACTGTGGGGCCGACACAGGGTATTTATGTATTAGGGAGCCGATCGCTTGGGGTAGGGTTTTAGGGTATACTAAATTCTGTCTGTTTCTGTTGGTACCGTCTGTTTCTGTTGGGTGGCAACACCTGTCTGTTTCTGCGTGGTACCATCTGTTCGGGTGGTAAAGGCCCAATTACTAGTGTACACCTAATGCTACATTATGTTTTCGTAGGGACTAATCTGTTTCTGATCGGGTGGTAAAGGCCCATTATCTGCATTCTGCTTTTGTCTGTTTCTGATCGGGTGGTAAAGGCCCATTACTAGCGTGGAAATTATTTTGTACCCGTTTCTATTTCAATTTAGGCATTAGGGGACACCTAATTCTGTTATACTAGTATTAGTGCAGAGAAGTGTAAAGCATTAGCTTATATCATTCTGTTCTTCTGTTATATCCGCTACACCTGTTACAGTTATCTCTCATCCAGTTTTATGTTCATGTCATGTTATTATTATCTGTTCATAACTGAAAATCACTGGACTTGCCCGACTTTTTGTCTGACCCTTGTTGTTTCGCCTCCTTTCTTCCGTTCCCCCCCCCCCAGGTTTTGTAGAAGGGAATACTCTAGCTTGATCAAGATTTCTTTCGCTTGAAGTGCTTAAAGTATGGATTGTCTTCTTCCGTGGGGATTATGATTTTAAACTATGCATTCTGAAGGCTTTTGTACAAGACTGATATTTTGTACTTGAATTCTGATATTATGATTTGAAAGGATGTAACCAAGCTTATTTCGGTTTCTGTTGTAATAAAGTTATAAATTTTTCAAGTACTGTTTTATCTGTCTTGTAAGTTTATGTTCTGTTTACTAAAATGCTCCATCAAAATTAAGGCATCCCCTTTGTGGGTGACCTTAACGGAGGTGGGGTGTTACACTTGGTATCAGAGCTGAAGGTTACCACATTAGATAAAAGTTTTTGAAAACTATTTTCAAAAAGGTTTTGAAAGGAAGTATTTTCAAAAATAAAGCTTAGTTTGAAAAACATGATCCCCAAGAGCCATATATCTTTCCTTCAGTCCTTTTTGTATTGAATCTTTCCTTTTTCGTTTCAGCATGTCTAAAGCATCTGAGATACTAGATGGTGTTCATGTACCCGGTTGGTTTCGTCAATACCTTGAGGCTAGGACCGCCGCCGCAGGTCCAGCAAATGATCCCCCTCCTCCACCCCCTCCTCGTGCAATTGCTTTCTCGAAGATCTATAGAGATTTTAGGGCCATGGGTGGAAAGGATTTCAAGGGAACTGAATCATTTGTAGAAGCGAGGAACTGCTCAAAGAAACTGAGGATCTATTCGTTATCTTCGAGGTGGACGATAGGCAGAAGGTACAGTTGGCGGTATGGCTGCTCAAAGACGAAGCTTCCTACTGGTGGGAAGTCACTAACGCCGAGAGGCTGGTTGAGACATGGATGGATTTCAGAACAAGGTTTGAGACAAAATTTCTCTCGCAAGCTGAATGAAGTTTACAACTGGAAAAGTTCCTATCTCTTAAGCAAGGAAGTATGATGGTCAAGGAATACGTCAACCAGTTCAACCAACTGGCTAGGTTCGGATTGGATTTAGTCAACACTCAGCATAAAAAGGCTCTCCGCTTTGTTAAAGGATTGAACGAGCCACTGCACAGCCTAGCCATGACCCATGTACCCATGGGAGCGACTTACGAGAGATTGGTGGACATGGCACTACTGCACGAGGAAGACAAGGGCCCGAAAGAGACAAAGAAGGAAGAACCACAGAATAAGAAAGCAGGTCCCAAAAAGGAAACACAAAGGAAGGATGAGAAGTCTGAAGATAAGAAGGGGAAAAAGTGCTTTACTTGTGGAAGCTCGACTCATCTGAACAAGGATTGCAGAAAAAGGAAGGGCACTTGCTTCAACTGTGGTGAGATGGGACACTTCACTAGGGACTGCCCGAAGAGACGAGGGCAAGGAGGGCAGGCGAACACTCTTGAGGCTAGTGGCTAGGATAGAAATAGGAAAATTCCTATAGTAGGTTTAATTTCTTTATCTGATTATGGAGTTAAGACTCTTTCTGATTCTGGTATTTTGATTTTTGTAATCGATACTCTGCATTTTAATACCAGTATTATTTCTGATTCCACTGTAGACTCAGACCCATAAGGGTTATGACTCATCTGTTGTGATAGATTGGGGTTTGAGAGATATCTGTGTTAGGCGTCAAGTAGGACGCATACATTCTGGGTTTTATCACGCTTAGTTCGGTAACCTGATCTGTACCAGTAATATGTAAATATCTGAATATCCCCGATAAGGTTAAGATTTCCTGTTTTGACATTATCTAAAGAGGGTAATCCTCTGTGTGTTAATTTGATGTTGGTTTCTGTCTTCGGGGCCAATACTTAGGTCCCATGTCTAATGGGAACCAAGTTTTTGTTTTATCTGTACTCGCTTCCATCATTCGACTGTATCCTATCGATCGAATCTTCGAATTTTAGGTAGAAACTAATGGGTGTAAACATGTGTTTGAGACATGTTATGTTTGATGGTTGCAAGTGGATGCTAGTGGTTGCTCATGGATGCATATACACACACTAGGCACTAGATTGGCTCGAAAACACTCTCATACTGCATATGGATGTGTGAGCATTTTCAATTTTTGTGGATGCAAAATGATTGACTCAGCACATGGATGTTGCATATGACTGAATGGTTGCACACTCATATAGAAGTGATATGTATCGAGTAGGGAAATTGCACACATGTTGGACTCATGGCACTGGCATAATTCGCATTAAGGAGGTCAACTGAACCAGTGGACTGCCTGATCTCTGCATTAGATAAGGAACATATACACACACTTTTGCATATGTTCATACAACATTAGAAGTTTCTAAGGACAATGGATGCCAGTGATTGATGATTGAGTAGATGGATGTTGGATGGTAGGACACATTCTTCTTAACTTGAAGATTTCGGGGACGAAATCCTTTAAGGAGGGGAGAATGCAACACCCCGTATTTTCTGTGAACGTATAAGTAACAAATCAGATGATAATTAATTTTTAAAATAAGAATCAAGGGAAACGGGTTGCGCCATTGCGTTCGTCTCGGAATTCTGCTTGGAAACGAGTCCAAGTTTGCAAGAATTGGAGTCCGTATGAGGGAGATATGACCCTCCGAAGTTTCAGAAATTTTCTGAATCGAAAACAGCTCGAAATTCGAATTCAAAATTCGAATTCAAACCCAGAAGCGGGCTGGGCGGGAAGTTTCCCGCCCAGGACCCAGGTCGACTGGGGATTCGACTGGGCAGTCGACCCACCAGGCCCCAGGTCGACTGGGCAGTCGACCTGGGGGTCGACCTCCCTGGTCGAACCTGGTGCGTGTATGTGCGATTGTGAGGGCTGTGACGTGTTTGGATGGACCTGATGAGTTCTAGGGTTAATCTGAGGGCCTAAATGAGTTCCTACACCTATAAATACACCCTAAGACCTAGCATTCTCTACACACAATTCTATTCTGCTTCTACTCTACCTCTGTTCTAATAAAAATAAAAATGGCGTCGCTACTCTGCTGGAATCAAAACTAGAAGCTAATCAACATCAACCTAAGCAACTCAATTCAAATTAGAGATTAAAGCTTCTACAACGATTCTACAACAACTAAAGTTCTTTCTTTAATCCAATCAAGGCAAGTACAGTTATTTTCCGATATAAACGTTAATTCTGATTGTGACATGAATTGTAACTCTGAATCTGAGGTTATATCTGTTCTGTTTAGATCTTTATTTTGTATCTCTTTCCTCTTTCTGTTTTATAGCCAGGCTACCACGAGCCTGAGCCAATCTCATAAGAGATTAACATACGCTAAAATGTTTGGGACAGTAAAATGAATGATGCATAAATTGGGCATGACCAATAGGTGACTGATTTGAGGAAAGAACATGGACTGTAGCTAGAACGTAAATCTGAGACATATGACTGGACATGTTATATTTATAACATAAAGGGTATTGAACATATGATTTGAGGACATGACATAGAAAGGTATATAATTAGACATAAATATTGACAGTATTGAACATATGACTTGATATAAAGAGAATATGGTTTAGGTATAAAGATTTACATTAAAGTAGGATATCTATCAAATGTGAATAATACCTAGGTAGGAGATTTTTGTCGATGGCTACATTTGGTATAATTTATATGTGAATCTTTTGTACTAGGCAAGTTGAACTAAATTGGGACATGTAAATTATGACCATAATCTGTGACATGTAAATTCAATACAAACATGGGGTATATGATCATAGTGTGAATCATGACAACTATTTAGGCATGCAAACTTAGACCCAATTTATAATTAGGCAAGATATGTTTGTGAAACTTTAAGGAATGATTAAATCTATTATATTTGCCTAATTTTCTAGTTCTGTTATATTGGCCTAATCTGCTAGTTCTGTTATATTGCTTAATCTGCTAGTTCTGCTCTACTGCCTAGTTCTGTTATATTGTCAAATCTGCTAAACTAAATCAGTTGAGGTGCCTAATCTGTTATCTGTTACATCTGTTGAGTTGATATAATTAGTCCGTTATTGACATAATCTGAATTGGCTATAGTTATGAATATTTGACATGTATATTAGGCATGGGCATAAATGGTAAATTATTAATTAATTGGCCGCAAAGATAAACATGGCTAACTCGAGGTTAGAATGAGTTTGCGGCGTAATTCTGCCCTGACCCGCCCGATATATTCCAGTGGCCGCAAACAATAGGTTCTAATGTGAGAAGTTAGTCATAACGTGCTTGAAACCCGAGGTTAGACTCAGTTTGCGAAAGAAACCTGCCCGGAACCAACCGGCCTAACCAGTAGCCGCAAACTGTCAGTCTAATGTGAGAGGTCTGGGCATTAATATTTAATTAATGAAAATCTGAGATAAATATGATGTCTAAAATGTGTTGGGCGGATATGGTTAAACCCACTAGACTGATGAATTTAATAAATCTGTTCCGTGAATCTATAGGCCCAATTACAAAGTTAGACAAATCTGTAAGTCTGTTAATCTGTAACTAGTTAATCTGTAAGTCTGTTAATCTGTAACCAGTTAATCTGTAAGTCTGTTAATCTATATATCTGATCCGTTAGTCTGAAAACTTGTCTGTGCACTAGTTGATTTGAATTCTGTATGTCTGAACTTGTAAAGAAGATAATCTGAAATCTGTTAGCCTGGGGACACAAGGATAGGAAGGGAATTACTTGTGTCATCTGTTGTTTGGGACCCATATTAGTCAGTAACCCTTTCTGGTATCAAAACTTTGACCCAACAGTAGGTATGGTCCGGGCACGCTTACTGAACTAATTATAAGCAGTTCATTCTGATAATGGCGAGGGGTGTTGATGGTGCGTTCCAACCGGGTTATATGCATGCATGGATCCCGGTCTGCCTCTGAGGATGTAAGACGTCGTGACATTTGTAAATAGGTCTGTGCCAATTGGTTGTCACTTTAGGGAGTGATACACCCTACTGTGGGGCCGACACAGGGTATTTATGTATTAGGGAGCCGATCACTTGGGGTAGGGTTTTAGGGTACACTAAGTTCTGTCTGTTTCTGTTGGTACCGTCTGTTTCTATTGGTTGGCAACACCTGTCTGTTTCTGCGTGGTACCGTCTGTTTGGGTGGTAAAGGCCCAATTACTAGTGTACACCTAATGCTACATTCTGTTTCCGTAGGGATTAATCTGTTTCTGTTTCTGATCGGGTGGTAAAGGCCCATTATCTGCATTCTGCTTCTGTCTGTTTCTGATCGGGTGGTAAAGGCCCATTCCTATTGTGGAAATTATTCTGTACCCGTTTCTGTTTCAGTTTAGGCATTAGGGGACACCTAATTCTGTTATACTAGTATTAGTGCAGAGAAGTGTAAAGCAATAGCTTATATCATTCTGTTCTTCTGTTATATCCGCTACACCTGTTACAGTTATCTCTCATCCAGTTTTATGTTCATGTCATGTTATTATTATCTGTTCATAACTGAAAATCACTGGACTTTCCAGACTTTTTGTCTGACCCTTGTTGTTTCGCCTCCTTTCTTCCGTTTCCTCCCAGGTTTTGTAGAAGGGAATACTCTAGCTTGATCCAGATTTCTTCCGCTTGAAGTGCTTAAAGTATGGCTTGTCTTTTTCCGTGGGGATTATGATTTTAAACTATGCATTCTGAAGGATTTTGTACAAGACTGATATTTTGTACTTTAATTTTGATATTGTGATTTAAAAGGATGTAACCAAGCTTATTTCGGTTTCTGTTGTAATAAAGTTATAAATTTTTCAAGTACTGTTTTATCTATCTTGTAAGTTTCTGTTCTGTTTACTAAAATGCTCCATCAATGTTAAGGCATTCCCTTTGTGAGTGACCTTAACGGAGGTGGGGTGTTACAGTGAGCGACCGCGATCCTTTCTTTACTAGCGAATTTTGGAAGAGCTTGCAAGAGGTGGTAGGGACTCGGTTATGTTTGAGCACCGCATATCATCCTCAGACGGATGGCCAGACCGAGAGGGTGAATCATATTCTAGAGGACCTATTGAGGGTTTGTGTCTTAGATTTCGGAGGTACATGGGAGGAACATCTTCCGTTGGTGGATTTCGCATATAATAACAGCTTTCAGTCTAGCATTGGCATGGCACCGTTCGAGGCTCTTTATGGACGGCCGTGTCGTTCACCTACATTTTGGTGGGAGTCTATAGATAAGATCTTACTTGGGCCCGATATGATTAGAGAGACTTCGGAAAAGATCGATTTGATTCGAAGGAGGATGAAGACGGCACAAGATAGGCAGAAATCTTATGCGGACAAGAGGAGGATAGATCTTGAGTTTGATATTAGGGACATGGACTTTGTCAAGGTGTCTCCATTACAGAACGTCGTTCACTTTGGGTTCGTTGGGAAGTTAGCACGAAGGTTCGTAGGGCCGTTTCCTATTAAGGAGAGGATTGGGCAGATGGCGTATAGAGTGGAGTTGCCTGAGAGACTTAGTGGCGTACACGATGTATTCCATGTGTCACATTTGAGGAAGTGCTTGCACGAGACAACGGAAGTGGTAAAGCCGAGCTTGCTTAGAGAGGTGGAGATAGAGCGTGATGCGACGATTCGGCGAGCTCCTACGTGCATTCTTGGGTCGGAGGTTAAGAAGTTGAGGAATCGAGAGGTCAAGCTAGTCAAAGTGCAATGGGGAGATGATGAAAGCAACGCTACTTGGGAGACGGAAGAGAAGATGTGTTCATTGTACCCTTTTCTTTTTGAGGGTATGTCTTTTAGTTTCTCCTTTATCGCTTACCTTATACTTAACTTATCTTTAGTATATCCTCTCGTTAGTACCTTTGACCTTTAGATAGGGTAGTCCTATGATTGAAACATGTGTTTGAGACATGTTATGTATGATGGATGCATGTGGATGCAAGTGTTTGCTAGTGGTTGCTCATGGATGCATATACACACTTTAGGCACTAGATCGGCTCAGTCACTTCATATTGCATATTGCATATAAATGTGTTTGCAAATTTAAGCTAATGGATGTATAATGGTTGTGCTATCATATAGATGTTGCATTTTGGTGAATGGTTGTGCACACATGTAGAAATAATATGTATCGATAGGGTTCTTTCGCATACATAATGGACGCATGGTACTATCATGGTTTGCATTAAGGAGGTCAACTGAATGAGTAGACCGCCTGATTTTGCATTAGATAAGGAACATATACACGCACTTTGTGCATATGTTCATACAGCATTAGAAATTCTATAAGGACAATGGATGCCTGTGTTTGATGGGTGAGTAGATGGTTGTTTGGATGTTAGGATATGCATTCTCCTTAACTTGGAGATTTCGGGGGCGAAATCCTTTAAGGAGGGGAGAATGTAACACCCTGGATTTTTGAATAATCGAATTAACTAAATTAAAGAATAAATGTTTAGCATTGTTCTAAGGTTTGTAAGCAAAAGACTTAGTAGCTCATTTGGTTGGAACATGTGACTTGCATACAAGAGGTACAGAGTTTGATCCCCGCCAACGCCATATTTTTGTTTTAAGGGAATGGCTAAAAAGCGGCTTAGTGTGAACGCGGTTCAAAAAGTAGTTTAGTGTGAAAATGGTTAATTAGGAAGATAGAAATATATATAGATATATTTATAAAAATAAAATAAAATTCAACCTAAAATTTAAGAAAAAAATTCAAAACAGTGGAAGCGGGAAGGCAAAACACCAAACCGACCTATTTTAGGGGTCCCGTCGGCCCTAAATGGTCTATGACGAAATTTTATGTTTTAGGGCTTAGGTTGCGATTTCTGGTTGGTCTGTTGACATCATTACTTGGTTTCTAAGGCCTAAATGGATTATAGAGTGATATGACGGCTGTAAATAAATTCTACACTCTATAAAAAGACCCATAGACTCAAACCCTAAATCAAAATTAAAACTAAAACTATGGCCGTCATGCTGTCGTCTTGAACCCTAGAGTAGCCGCCACCAATTAGAAGAAGATTAAAGCAACTCAATTCGATCCAACAACAAATTCAACTACAACAAAGGGACGCTAATAAATTCCAGAACTTCGTTGAATGGTGAGTTTGATCACTTTAACAAAATAATTGCTAAATTAATTATGATGTGATATACGTTGGATTATAAGTTGTGGTTGTGAATCTAATTCATTTGTTTAATCATGTATGTTAACTTGATTCATATTATATGATGTAATGCAAGTTTAATATATGATGTTATGCAAGTTTCATGTATGATATTATGCAAGATTAATATGATTATGCAAGTTAATAGGATTATGCAAGTTGTACATATGATGTTATGCAAGTTAATATGATTATGCATGTTGTACATATGATGTTATGCAAGTTAATATGATTATGCAAGTTTAATATATGATGTTATGCAAGTTAATATGATTATGCAAGTTTCATATATGATGTTATGCAAGTTAATATGATTATGCAAGTTGTACATATGATGTTATGCAAGTTAATAGGATCACGCAAGTTGTATGCGAGTTATATGATGTTATGTAAGTTTGGATCTAAAATATATGCTAGTAGTTCATGATGTTAACTTGTGTCAATGAATCCCTTTTTATAATCCAATCATCTAGGTTTATAACATCAGTTTTTATGCGAATATGGATGTGGAACATATGCTAGTTCGTATAAGTATTATGTTCATATGCAAGTTTAAGTGATAATTGGATTCACATAAATACAAGTTCACACCTTTAAAGTTTAGATCCATATTCAATTTGACATTTTTATGTTGAAACTATGACATGCATAGTTATGCAAGTTCACACCTTTTAGATCTATGATTTTTGGATCCTTGATAATACAAAGACTATGCAAGTATGTTGTAATTCTTAATTGCAGGTTAGATGCAAATTAGATCTATAATTGTGTGTATGTAACTTTGTGACGTTTATTCCTTTTTTTAAGTATTAGACTATTTGCTAGTCTAATATGTATATGTCATGTTAAGCGAACGAATGACGGGGGTACGATGGGGATAATAGTGGATACACACATATTGTGAATTTGGCATGTAATGGCCTAAAAAGGCATGTTATTAATTTTAAGGAACAAAATTAATTAGTGATGAAATTGGTATAATTTATATACCATAAATAGATGAGCATAATTTAGGTGATAAATTATGGACATAAATAATTATGGAAATTTGAATAGGGAAAGTAATTCAAATTTGGGGAAAATTAATTATGTATAATTAATTGACTAAGACACAATGTTGGACTCATTTGTGGTGTAAGACTGCCCGGACCCGCCCGGTAAATCCAACAGCCACAAATGGTAGCCCAATGTGAGAGGTCAAAGGCCCAAACTAAATGCGTAACAATTATATGGACACGAGGTTAGGCTCGTTTGTGGTGTAAGACTGCCCGGACCCGCCCGGCAAATCCAGCAGCCTCAAATGCCAGTCTAATGTGAGAGGTCCTACAGGGGTTACGGTAGTAATAAATTAAGAAACACTTAACCAAAGTAAAACATGTGGTGGGACATGGGGGTTAAGTCGGTGCCTTGGGTGGCATGAGGAAATACGATTAGTAACGCTTAACAAAGGTAAAACATGTAAGTGGGACATAGGGGTTAAGTGGGTGCCTTGGGTGGCATGTGTAATTACTAATAGAAACCCTTAACCAAATTTAAAACATGTAAGTGGACATGAAGGGGGTTAAGTGGGATGTACTAGAGGGGACCAAGCCTAGGTGGAAAGCTTGTGTCAAGCATGGGGGGGAGGGCTTTTCAGTCCAGTAGCCCATTAAGTATCTTTGTGAGCTCGACCCAAGTCGAGGACAGGACACGCCTACTGGATCTGATTGTTAGAGGCCAAAACGGGTTAGCGGTGGCAACGCAAGTCCAACGGGGTCACATGCGTGTGTGGGTCCGGGCTGGTAGGTAAGACGTTGTTGCATCATGTAGTTATAAGCCGTGCATTCCATGCGTGGTATGAGGTTGCCATATTGGGGAGTGATACACCCTACTATGGGACCTGCACGGGTAACTACGAGTTAGGGAGCCGATCGAATGGGGCAGGGTAGTGGGTACACCTAGTGGAGATAGGAGCAAACGGCACCTATGTGGTCAGCTAGGGGTACACGAAGCTACCACTATTATTAATAATTATTAAGGGGGTACACCTAGTGGAGATAGGAGCAGGCGGCACCTATGACGTCAGCTAGGAGTACATGGAATTACCATTATTACTTATTGAAGGGGTACATCTAGTGGGGATAGGTACACGCTGGGTACCTATGATAGCAACTAGATATATACAGTCAAACATGGAGGATAGTGGGTACATCTAGTAGTACACGAAGCTATCATCGTTCTATTTAGCCAAGAGGGATCAAATTTCTAGAGTGAATAGTAGGGGAGCAGTTAGTGTTAGTACAGTACAGTACGGTACAGTACGGTAGAGTATAGTAATTATCCTATATTGATTAGGAAGCGCCATTAACGTTATCTCTGCTTCTCTTGATTGCCTTGCCATACCCATGTGGTTCACACAGTCATTACCTTATTCTCCAGCTTATATCTTATCATATTGCTTTAATAATTATGTTGTTAGAGTTATCGGACTCGCCAGACTTTATGTATGACCCCCCCTTTGTTTCCACCTCTTTTCTTCCTCCCCCCCCCCCCCGGTTCTAAGGGTGGGACTAGTACTAGTGGAGCTTGATTGGGATCTCTTTGGGAGCACCTGGATTTGGATTGCTGAAGTAAAGTTCAGTCTATCATTTTCTTTATGGCTATTTGTAGTAGTGGGATTATGTAGTTTGTTTTATCAAGATGGATATTATGTACTTGACTTTGGTTTATGGTTTTTGATGATGTAACCAAACATATTTACCTTCTGCTGCAATAAATAAAGTTTTAAATTTTCAAGTACTGCTTTATATCTGTCTTGTTGTGATTTTCTGTTCTATATTCACTTAAAATGTTCCATGGAAGTTAATGCATTCCCTTTGCGAGTGACATTAATGGACGTGGGGTGTTACAGATATGGAAAAGCTCTCCCAATCGAGTTCCCTGTTTCTTGTATCGCTCTGCCATGGATCTCGGTGCACACTAGAGGATGTGCGATTGAGGCATCGAGCTACAATTGAAGATACGTATGGTGGACAGTCTAGATACATGCATGTCGGCTCTGGGTGGTGTATCATAGATTTAAGGGCATTACTCTTGTATGAATTCTAATTCGAACAAAAGGTGGCAGTCTGTACGTTTGCGTAGCATAGTAATGACAGATATATGCGGAACATAATATTATTATCTGTACGTCACTACGGTGTAGGATGAGGGACTGCGTATATTTCGGTCGTGTTACGGTGGAGACCGTGCGAGTGGGGTACCATGGGATGTACCTCGATATTGGGGGTAGCTACACATACACTGTATTAGGTTAATCTACTGGAGAGTAAATAGGTACGACGTGTGTGTAAGCCTTGGGTGCTGTTAACCCAAGTACCCTAATAAATAAGAAAATATGATTGAACGATATATGTAGGATTATCCAAAGTGTATAGTTTAAATCCAGTCACCAAAACTTGTGTTCTGACCCCCTCCTCATAACATACTCGCTGGTTAGATTTGTGGCAGGGACATGATTGCCCTAGATACTGGTTAGGCAATATTATTAATACGGCAAGGCTATATTTTGATTATATTATATTTTATCCATTCCGCTGTGAGAAATTTTCTGAGTTCTGACATATTTTATGTCTCTGTCATTTCTGCAGGATACCGGAGCAACTCAATCTAAGTTTCGATAGATTGGAGTTTGTGAAAAAAAAAATCGGTCTGTCGGAATTTGGGTTATCACAGCTTCTGTGTCACCTGGCTCTTCTCCTATTGTAACACCCCACCTCCGCTAGGGTCACTCTTTCGGGGGCACTAGCTTCTGGGGGGTGTTAGAACTGGGTAAGCATGCATAATGATATATCAAGGCAGAACAGGAACATAAACATATATGTAAAACAGAGTAAGTGAGAATAAAACAGCGGAATATCTCAAACCATCCCAAAACAAGTCTAGTACATCATAAAGTCATCTGCCAAAAAAAATATGTCTAGTACAACATAAACAGAAATACTGAAATACATAGTGCTATCCCCAAAAATAAAAGTGATAAGCCATAGCGAGCTCAATATCCAGACATACATGAGCTATCCAGCGAACAAGCAAGCGATCCAAGCTAAGCACCACTGTTCCCTCCCTGAGAACCTGGGGGGGGGGGGGAACGGAAGAAAAGAAGCGAAAGAAAACAGGTCAGTCAAAAAGACTGGTAAGCCCTACTACGATCAGTCTATAAACTAATAAAGCTAACATCATGATGGAAACTGAGATGAATATACTGGCAATAGATAAAGGTGTCATCACATAAAGAAGATCAAGCTTTGCACCACAGTGTACTAGCAAACTAACATAACCGGTAATGATCCCTCAGCCCAAAACTTTGGCCCAATAGCAGGAGGTGACCTTAATACAAGGTCCAGCCCAACGTTCTAGTCGATCGGCTCCCTATCATCCTAACACGTCAAGTGTTGGTATCCATACGGCCCACCATGGATGTAGTCAGACTGTGCTGGGTCCACCTTCGGGTGTATCAAGCCCTTGGGTGCCAACCCCAGACACTTAAGCAATAGTGCACAGTCTAAACCTACTGGTACCCGTGCCTCGAGTTTGTCCAATACCGAACTACGTGCACGTCCGTAGCCCGCCTGGACCCGCACCGCTGTACCACTCAGCCGTCGCTTTGGTCGCTTACATCAGTCCAGTAATCGTGCCCCGCCCTAGCCTAGCCTCTAGGGTTGTGAATGATACCAAACTGGGATTACTGCTGGAACAGACCACGTTGCTAGGGTTTCCTAAGAGGGTTAAGTGTGGTTTAACCCCTCACTAATCATGGATTAAATTAGTTAAGTGTAACCAACAGTTCACCACTTAACCCCATCTAATCCCTCGTATCCCCAAAATTGGTTAAGTATTAGTGGGCCATGACTTAACCCTAATCATGAGGCATTAATTTAACTGTACCTTAACCTCTCACATTAGACTTTGTTGCGGTTACTAGTTAAGCCGGGCGGGTCCGGGTAGCTTTACACCACAACTTGGTCTAACCTCGGGTCCCAGGTACACATGACCAACTTCTCACATTGGGTCCTATTGTTTGTAGTAACTAGTTAAGCCGGTCGGTTCCGGGTAGGTTTACGCTACAAACTCAACCCAACCTCGAGTTGGCCACACATGTTTTCTAAGTGTCATGTCCACTTTATTTCAAACCATAATTACAAGTTTAACTTGGGTAGACCTAACTTAATAGGTAAATTCCCAAGGGGTAGACCTAACTTAATAGGTAAATTCCCTATCTTATATTTTCATGTATTTTTAAGTTTTACCCAAGAACCCTCCCAACGTCATCCCATCGCTTACATATTCGTCATAACGCATAAAGGATAGAAAGAGGGAACTTGGCACAACATACATGATGAATCTTACATATCATAATAAGCATGCATAACATGTTGGACTTGCATAACTTAGCATAGTGAACTTGCATAAACATGCATAACTTATTAAACTTGCAAATCATGGCATAGTGAACTTGCATAAACATGCATAACTTGTTAAACTTGCAAATCATGGCATAGTGAACTTGCATAAACATGCATAACTTGTCATACTTGCAAATCAAGGCATAGTGAACTTGCATAAACATGCATAACTTGTCATACTTGCAAATCAAGGCATAGTGAACTTGCATAAACATGCATAACTTGTTAAACTTGCAAATCATGACTTAGTGAACTTGCATAAGCATGCATACTTTATCAAACATGCACAACATAGCATAGTGAACTTGCATAAGCATGCATAACTTATTAAACATGCATAAATCTCAACTTTCACCACACATTAACTTTAAAGTTTCTAAAATGAAGGTAAGAGGGCTTACATATATTATGAAGACACAAATCCACTAATAAAGATTAAAAAGCCCTTTGTGCAAGCATATAAAAACCCAAAACAAAGCTCCAATTAGCAAAAACCCCACAAAAACTCTAGTTTAGCAAATAAAGCTTGCAACTTGATGATGTATGCAAGCTAATGATCATTCATACAACTTAGAAATGCTTGTATGAACATCAAAACCTTCATAGAGTTGATTATTGAAGAGAGTGGAGGCTAGGGTTCTTAGGTGGAGGTCATTTGAGATTTCAATTTGACATAGTTTGGTTGCTAGAGTGAATAATGAGGGTTTAGGGGGGATTAGGGGCTTATTTATAGAAGATTAGAGTGTTTTTAGCCCTAGGATTAACCCTAGGTTAGTTTTGGCCCGTCAGATCTCGGAATTCTCTAGAACCAAGCCACAAGACCAAGCCCAAATCAAAATGGTGCGCCAGGCAAAACTGCATGGCTACCCCGTGTCGACAGGGCTGTCGACAGGGCAGTCGACACCCTAGGACCCCTGTCGACATGCCTGTCGACATGGGGGCCCTGGCGGGAATTTTCCCGCCTGACACCAATTAGCCCTAATCCCTGTTTTTAATTTGAAATTTAAATCTGTTTTTAGCATAGAAATTTCTGAAAACTTCAATGGGCCTTAACCGGGTCATACGGACTCCGATTTTCGAAAACTCGGACTCTATTTCGCGTATTTTTCCGAGACGAACGCAATGGCATAGCCCGTTTCCCTTGATTCAGATTTTATAATTAATTTCTACCTCGATTTATGTTATAACAGTTTATTGAAAATACGGGTTGTTACATTCTCCCCTCCTTAAAGGATTTCGTCCCCGAAATCTTCAAGTTAGGAAGAACATATCCTACCATCCAACATCCATCTACTCAAAACATCATCCACGAGCAACCATTGTCCTTAATAGATTCTAAATGCCGTATGAACATATGCAGAAGTGTGTGTATATGTACCTATCTAATGCAAAGATCGATGCAAAATATGTTAGTGAAATGTATCCATATGTATGCAAATCCCTAACATAATGTATAATATCTACATGCGTGCTCAATCATACATCCATATGCAACATCCATGTGATTGCATACAAATTTCATCCAAGAATAAGCATAAACACTCATGCACATGCAATATGAGGAGTGTGTGAGCCGATCTAGTGCCTAATGTGTATCATGCATCCACGAGTAACCACTTGCAAACACTTGCAACCATCAAACATAACATGTTTCAAACACATGTTTCATCCAAAGGGTTTCTACCTAAGGTTCTCATGACAAGATTAGCACGATAACTAGATAAACATGGATAGCAAAGAGAAAGATATGCTAAACAAAGAAAAGAGATTGAGAGTGTACCCTCAAAAAGGAATGGATAAAGCCCACGCATCTTCTCCTCGGTTTCCCAAGTTGCGTCTTCTTCGGCTTCACCCCATTGAACTTTCACCAACCTGACCTCACGATTCCTTAGTTTCTTGGTCTCTGTCCCCAAGATACGAATCGGAGCTCTCCTTAAAGTTGCCTCTTTCTCCACTTCCACGTCTTCAAGAATGCTAGGTTCAACCACCTCAGCGGACTCATGTAGGCACTTTCGGAGATGCGAGACATGAAAGACATTATGTACTCCGGACAACTTCTCGGGCAATTGCACTTTATAAGCCATCTTCCCAATTCTCTCTATGATGGGGAAGGGTCCAACGAATCTCGGTGCTAACTTCCCAGCAGCTCCAAATCGGACCACATTCCGCAAAGGAGAAACCTTTACGAAAACCTTGTCCCCAACCTCAAACTCCAAATCGGATCTTCGCTTATCAGCATAGGATTTCTGTCGGTCCTGTGCCGCTTTCATCCGTCTTCTAATCAACTCAACCTTCTCGGATGTATCTCTAATCATGTCGGGTCCAAGTATGAGCTTATCTGTAGTCTCCCACCAACATGTAGGCGACTTGCACGACCTCCCATATAAAGCTTCAAACGGTGCCATCCCTATGCTTGCTTGATAACTGTTATTATATGCGAACTCAACAAGAGGAAGATGGTCTTCCCAAGCACCACCAAAATCCAGAATGCAAAGCCTCAACAAGTCCTCGAGTACCCTATTCACCCTTTCTGTTTGGCCGTCTGTTTGTGGGTGATAGGCCGTACTCAGGTTCAACCTTGTGCCCATAGCCTCCTGCAAACTGTTCCAGAACTGACTAGTAAAGATGGGGTCTCGGTCACTGACTATGCTGGAATGGACTCCATGTAGTCGTACTATCTCACGAAGATATACTGATGCTAGTCCATATGCGGTCCTTTTGCTCTTCACCGGAATGAAATGAGCACTCTTCGTAAGCCTATCCACAATGACCCATATGCTCGTATTCCCCTTCCTTGACCTTGGAAGCCCATCAATAAAGTCCATAGAAATACTTTCCCACTTCCATAGCGGGACCTCTAGAGGATGTAATAGCCCACCGGGCTTCTTCGACTCCGCTTTTACTCTCTGACAAATAACACATCTCGAGACAAACTCGGCCACATCCTTCTTCATTCCAGGCCAGAAGAAAATGCGCTTCATATCCTTATACATCTTATCTCCACCCGGATGTATAGTCATCTTGGAGCGATGTGCTTCCTCAAGAACTTTCCTCACCAAGTCTTCTACCATTGGAACACAAAGCCTTCCGTCTCTCCTCAGCCAACCCTTATCGTCTATAGAATATCGAGCAAGGTGACTAGATGTCTCCCCTCGAACCAGCTTGTCCATGATCTCAATTATCTGAGGGTCTTCCTTCTGCGAAGCCCCAACTTGATCCAGAAGGGTAGGCCTGAGCTCTAGAGATGCCAAAGAACCGGTCATCATCTCAACTGTCAAGGAAAAATCAAAGGTTGCCAAGAACTCTAAATTCTTCATCTCAACAAATAGAGGACTTAGTGTCAACCTTTTCCTACTCAACGCATCCGCTACAACATTCCCCTTGCCAGGGGTATAGGCTATATCAAAATCATAGGAAGCCAAGAATTCCATCCATCTCTGCTGCCTCAAGTTCAGATCCTTCTGCGAAAAGAGATACTTCAAAGACTTATGATCAGTATACAGCTCAAACCTCTCTCCCAGAAGATAATGACGCCAAGCCTTGAGTGCATATACAATCGCTGCCAGCTCTAGATCATGAGTGGGATAGTTCTTCTCATGCACCTTAAGTTGCCTCCCACCAAAACATATGACTCTGCCCTCTTGCATCAGAACGGCGCCCAATCCCGTGCCACAAGCATCAGTGTACACGGTAAATATCTTACCACCATCCGGTAAAGCTAGAACTGGTGCTGAGGTAAGGGCTCTCTTGAGTCTTTGAAAAGCAAGCTCACAATCCATATCCCAAGCAAAAACTAAGTTCTTCTTTGTCAACTTAGTAAGAGGAGCGGATATCTTCGCGAAGTCCTTGATGAACTTCCGGTAGAAACCCGCAAGACCCAGAAAGCTTCTCACCTCGGTTGCATTCCTTGGAATCTTCCAATCCTGAACTGCAACCACCTTAGCGGGATCCACCGCTAAGCCTTGCTTGGATACGATATGCCCAAGGAATCTGACTTCCCTTCTCCAAAAATGGCACTTGGAGAACTTGGCCTTTAACTGATGCGCTCTAAGCGTATCCATCACCTCTACAAGATGCCTCGCGTGCTCTTCTTCATCCTTGGAGAAAACCAGAATATCATCCACAAAGACCACGACAAACTTGTTCAAGAACTCCCGAAACACCCTACTCATCAAGTCCACAAAATACGCGGGTGCATTCGTCAAACCGAACGGCATAACAAGCCATTCAAAGAATCCGTCTGGAGTTCTGAATGCAGTCTTGTCTATACTATCTTCAGCCACTCTGAGCTGATGAAAACCCGTAGCAAGATCAAGCTGAGAGAAAACAGAAGCACCAACAAGCTGATCAAAGAGATCATCGATCCTCGGTAACGGGTGTCTGTTCTTCTTAGTCAGCTTATTCAATTCTCTATAATCCACACAGAGCCGGAGAGAACCATCTGCCTTAGTTGCAAACACCACAGGCGCTCCCCATTCGGATATACTCCTTCTGATGAAGTTCTTCTCAAGCAATTCTTTCACTTGCTTGCTCAGCTCCCGTCTCTCACGCGGAGCCATATGCCGAACGGGCAAAGAAACAGGCTTAGCATTATCCACCAGATAAATGCGAAAATCAATCTCTCGTTTAGGGGGCAACCCCTTAACTTCTTCGAAAACATCTGGATAATCTCGGACCACCCTTACAGACTGAAGGGCCTCCTCTGATGAGTCGAGAGATTCTAGATAGCACAACATGACGGGATTCTTCGGATTGCATGAAATCTCTAAGGTGTTGCCAAGGCGAGTCACAAGCCTTACAACCCTATGCTCACAATCCAGAATGGCTCCATATCGGGACAGCCAATCCATGCCCAGTATCAATCCGTATCCCCTGAAACCAAGAACATATGCACTACACAAGAACTCTACACTGAGTATAGAGATCCTCAGATCCTCACATATCATAGATAGATGAGCAGAACCCCCAATGGGATTCGAAACACAAACGGGATCGTCCACTAAGCTAGTACTAAGGTGCAAGCTATCAACAAGATCAGATGAAATAAAACTATGTGATGCACCAGAATCAAACAAAGTACGGACTGGAAGATCAGCAATATAAACAAGGTTCTCAACAGAAACACTACCTCGGTCGGGAACTGGAGCGGTATTGAGAGCATGAACTTGCCCTCCTGAAGGTCCAGCCTGTCCTTTCTTCTTCGGGCACTCCTTGCTGAAGTGTCCAGTCTCACCACAGGAAAAACACCCACCACTAAGCTTCCTTTTCTTCTTCCTACAATCCTTAGCAAAGTGTCCAGGCACACCACAGTAATTGCACTTTCCCTTGCCTTTGTTGTTGTTGTTCCCCTTCTTGTTCTTGCCTTGATTCCCCTGGCTGCTTTGACCACCTTGATTGCCTTTGCCTTGGGAATCAGTCTTCTTTGCTTGAGTATCACTTGACTTGACTTCTTTCTTTCCATCTCCCCGAAGCAGAGCCATATTGACCAAACTCTCAAAAGTAGCTCCATGCGGAATATGTGACATCGCCAAGCCCTGTAGCGGCTCATTCAACCCTCTAGCAAATCGAAGAGCCTTCTTCTCCGGAGTGTTTACCATATCCAAACCAAAACGGGCCAGCTGATTAAACTTGTTCACATACTCCTTGACAGACATATCACCTTGCTTTAATGCAATGAACTTCTCCATCTGTAAATTCGCCTCAGCAGAAGATAGAAACTTGGTTACAAATCTAGCCCTCAAATCGGCCCAAGTCTCAACGGGCCTTGTCCCATTGGTGACCTCCCACCAATAGGCTGCCTCATCCTTCAAAAGCCACACTGTCAATAAGATCTTCCTCGCGTCATCAATCCCAAAGATAGCAAACAAGTCCTCAGTGTCTTTCAGCCAATTCCTAGCTTCAACAAAAGATTCCGTGCCTAGGAAATTCTTGCCTCCCATTGCCTTGAAGTCTTTGCAAACCTTCGTAAACTCAACCTGAGGATGCTGAGGGGGAGGAGGAGGAAGAGGAGCCTCAGCAACAGGAGGGGGAGGAACCACCGGAGGAGGGACATTAGCAACTGGAGGAGGAATATTAACATTAGGGGGAGGATTCTCAACTACAGGAGGAGGAGTGGGAGTAGGGTTTGCGGGGCCGGCTGCCGCCCTAGCTTCTAGAAGCCTCCTATACCAGAGTGGCACATTTACTCCATCCGGGATGGCAAGATCCTCAGCCATACTGAAACGAAGGATAAGATAAGATTAGGTCAAGGGAACGAAGGATAACGCTAATGGCTTTTTGGGGAATAGCCTTTATAAAATACTAGACTTTTCTTTGGAAAATACTTTATACTTGTTTTGAAAATAGTTTTTCAAAAGTCTTTTAAAAACTTTTGTCCTTTCTTGCAAACCATATGCTCTGATACCAAATTTGTAACACCCCACCTCCGCTAGGGTCACTCTTTCGGGGGCACTAGCTTCTGGGGGGTGTTAGAACTGGGTAAGCATGCATAATGATATATCAAGGCAGAACAGGAACATAAACATATATGTAAAACAGAGTAAGTGAGAATAAAACAGCGGAATATCTCAAACCATCCCAAAACAAGTCTAGTACATCATAAAGTCATCTGCCAAAATAAATATGTCTAGTACAACATAAACAGAAATACTGAAATACATAGTGCTATCCCCAAAAATAAAAGTGATAAGCCATAGTGAGCTCAATATCCAGACATACATGAGCTATCCAGCGAACAAGCAAGCGATCCAAGCTAAGCACCACTGTTCCCTCCCTGAGAACCTGGGGGGGGAAACGGAAGAAAAGAAGCGAAAGAAAACAGGTCAGTCAAAAAGACTGGTAAGCCCTACTACGATCAGTCTATAAACTAATAAAGCTAACATCATGATGGAAACTGAGATGAATATACTGGCAATAGATAAAGGTGTCATCACATAAAGAAGATCAAGCTTTGCACCACAGTGTACTAGCAAACTAACATAACCGGTAATGATCCCTCAGCCCAAAACTTTGGCCCAATAGCAGGAGGTGACCTTAATACAAGGTCCAGCCCAACGGTCTAGTCGATCGGCTCCCTATCATCCTAACACGTCAAGTGTTGGTATCCATACGGCCCACCATGGATGTAGTCAGACTGTGCTGGCTCCACCTTCGGGTGTATCAAGCCCTTGGGTACCAACCCCAGACACTTAAGCAATAGTGCACAGTCTAAACCTACTGGTACCCGTGCCTCGAGTTTGTCCAATACCGAACTACGTGCACGTCTGTAGCCCGCCTGGACCCGCACCGCTGTACCACTCGGCCGTCGCTTTGGTCGCTTACATCAGTCCAGTAATCGTGCCCCGCCCTAGCCTAGCCTCTAGGGTTGTGAATGATACCAAACTGGGATTACTGCTGGAACAGACCACGTTGCTAGGGTTTCCTAAGAGGGTTAAGTGTGGTTTAACCCCTCACTAATCATGGATTAAATTAGTTAAGTGTAACCAACAGTTCACCACTTAACCCCATCTAATCCCTCGTATCCCCAAAATTGGTTAAGTATTAGTGGGCCATGACTTAACCCTAATCATGAGGCATTAATTTAACTGTACCTTAACCTCTCACATTAGACTTTGTTGCGGTTACTAGTTAAGCCGGGCGGGTCCGGGTAGCTTTACACCACAACTTGGTCTAACCTCGGGTCCCAGGTACACATGACCAACTTCTCACATTGGGTCCTATTGTTTGTAGCAACTAGTTAAGCCGGTCGGTTCCGGGTAGGTTTACGCTACAAACTCAACCCAACCTCGAGTTGGCCACACATGTTTTCTAAGTGTCATGTCCACTTTATTTCAAACCATAATTACAAGTTTAACTTGGGTAGACCTAACTTAATAGGTAAATTCCCAAGGGGTAGACCTAACTTAATAGGTAAATTCCCTATCTTATATTTTCATGTATTTTTAAGTTTTACCCAAGAACCCTCCCAACGTCATCCCATCGCTTACATATTCGTCATAACGCATAAAGGATAGAAAGATGGAACTTGGCACAACATACATGATGAATCTTACATATCATAATAAGCATGCATAACATGTTGGACTTGCATAACTTAGCATAGTGAACTTGCATAAACATGCATAACTTATTAAACTTGCAAATCATGGCATAGTGAACTTGCATAAACATGCATAACTTGTTAAACTTGCAAATCATGGCATAGTGAACTTGCATAAACATGCATAACTTGTCATACTTGCAAATCAAGGCATAGTGAACTTGCATAAACATGCATAACTTGTCATACTTGCAAATCAAGGCATAGTGAACTTGCATAAACATGCATAACTTGTTAAACTTGCAAATCATGACTTAGTGAACTTGCATAAGCATGCATACTTTATCAAACATGCACAACATAGCATAGTGAACTTGCATAAGCATGCATAACTTATTAAACATGCATAAATCTCAACTTTCACCACACATTAACTTTAAAGTTTCTAAAATGAAGGTAAGAGGGCTTACAAATATTATGAAGACACAAATCCACTAATAAAGATTAAAAAGCCCTTTGTGCAAGCATATAAAAACCCAAAACAAAGCTCCAATTAGCAAAAACCCCACAAAAACTCTAGTTTAGCAAATAAAGCTTGCAACTTGATGATGTATGCAAGCTAATGATCATTCATACAACTTAGAAATGCTTGTATGAACATCAAAACCTTCATAGAGTTGATTATTGAAGAGAGTGGAGGCTAGGGTTCTTAGGTGGAGGTCATTTGAGATTTCAATTTGACATAGTTTGGTTGCTAGAGTGAATAATGAGGGTTTAGGGGGGATTAGGGGCTTATTTATAGAAGATTAGAGTGTTTTTAGCCCTAGGATTAACCCTAGGTTAGTTTTGGCCCGTCAGATCTCGGAATTCTCTAGAACCAAGCCACAAGACCAAGCCCAAATCAAAATGGTGCGCCAGGCAAAACTGCCTGGCTACCCCGTGTCGACAGGGCTGTCGAAAGGGCAGTCGACACCCTAGGACCCCTGTCGACATGCCTGTCGACATGGGGGCCCTGGCGGGAATTTTCCCGCCTGACACCAATTAGCCCTAATCCCTGTTTTTAATTTGAAATTTAAATCTGTTTTTAGCATAGAAATTTCTGAAAACTTCAATGGGCCTTAACCGGGTCATACGGACTCCGATTTTCGAAAACTCGGACTCTATTTCGCGTATTTTTCCGAGACGAACGCAATGGCATAGCCCGTTTCCCTTGATTCAGATTTTATAATTAATTTCTGCCTCGATTTATGTTATAACAGTTTATTGAAAATACGGGTTGTTACACCTATTCTGGTCTGAGCTCCAATCTCTTCACAAGAAGTTCTTATCACTTGTAGTCGCTCGACCAAAACTTCCTTCTTCACCAGCTAGCACTCACCATTCAAATTCATGGTTATCACACAACTCTGGTAGCCAACTACGAAATCTCATTGTCAACCAACAACTTCATTACCTCATTCTCCACCTTCATCTTTTCATCATACAATATGTCTAAACTCCATCAATGCGCGACCACCAACAATCATAATCACAACCATATCATCCAAATCTGCATGTGTCATGGAAACTTTATCACTAGAATTGACTTCATCCATCACTCTCTTGTTATCTTCATCACAACCAGACCTAAACCTGAAGCAGACAAGCGAAAATTTACACGGCCACAGCCTCGAACCATTGTATCGGAGTGCTTTGCCATGCCATCCCCACATCACTTCTTATATATATATATATATATATATATATATATTGCATCAAGTTCAGTACCCCATACCTTTGTATCAGCATCCATAGATTCAATGTTGTGAAGCCCCCATTGTTAACAAAACCTGCATTACTCCTAAACATCACAAAGCACCACCACACAGCCAAAACATATTTTTTTACTCCACTCTTCAACTTCTTCGTTGTCCTTGCCATCTTCTGCTTCACTTAAACCACTACAAAAAAAACACATACTATTGAACTCTAACAAGACCCGGTCCGATCATTCACCACTTCCTCAAACTTGCTTCTCCAGTTAAGCACCGATACATACATCATCAGTCCTTGCCACACCAATATCAATCAACTATTTCATCACCACCTGATCTCCATCTCACTTCACCACAACTGCCTAAGAAAACTATTTGAAATCTGTCCCATTTCTTTCCATCCCACAGAACACCCAAAACCATTCCACTGCCTTCACTCATAATCTCTGCAACCTCCGCCATCCTTATAACGCTCCAATACAAATGTGGCATTACAAACACATAAATTTCACTCACCAGCTACCATAAATACAAGCATAAAATACACTTCAATATCCAAACTGTCACACAGTTTTGCCACCATCCATCAATGCTTCACATTTCAAAGTCAACATCTCCTGCAACAACTCCTTCCCAATACATTGCTTGCTCCCCCTTGAAACACAGGGTACATGTGCATTTTCAGCTTGAAAACCACCTTTCCCGTCCAATCACCTTTCAGGCTTGTACTCAGCCCAGTCTGGCCTCCAAATCCACTCCATCACGTATGGGTGGTACGTAACCTTCGTTCCCTTCATGCAAGTTCCATCCGACAAAACATCATCCTCCAAACAATGCTTCGAGTCGTACTGTATTTATGGGCACAACTACCGACCACATGCTCTTGTATAATGTGGCACTAATACATCTAACTGTTGCATGAAGCCCTGGCACAAAATGATGGAATCTCCACGGCCAAAACCTCCAAATCATATTCACCAACCATGACCGATCAAACAGCCTGTCACAACCTTCAACTGCACCCACCAAAAAACAGCTAGCATTTCACCACTGGGTATCACATATACCTCCTTCATTCAACTAACCAACCATGCAATCCATTTCCCATATTACCATTTGACAAAAAAACCAACCAATATCCATAAACTCCAATACTGCACCTACTTAACAAACTCCACAAACTTCTATGCTAACCAAATACAACCTTCCATCAAAACTGCGTTTTCACTTTACATCTTTATCACAACTACTTTTTCTTTTAACTTCCACTTCTATCAGTTTCTATTTGGCTGCACATTTACGGTCTTAATATTTCTTCTCTTGCTTTTTTTTTCAGTTTCTCCAAACCACTCTCCAAGGCCTCAATCTCAAATTCCACACTTTCCTCCATCATAATTAAACAACCATGTTTCATCAATACACAGCGTTACCAAATCAAACAAAAATATTACAATACCACCATCGTCAACAAACACGGTGCATTCGTCAGCACTTTAACAACTCCAACCGGTTACAACCTGCTATTGACCAAAACAAAATTGCAGCCTCATCTCCCGACTTCTACAGCCTTCGTCCCTCGCAACTCGATCCAGCAACTCAAAGTGCTTTGTCAATAGCAACATTGCCCAACATCTTCTTTTCCAACCTTGCCTTCCAGAATTCTTCCCTTCCACAGCTACTATTGTATTATTATTATTATTATTATTATTTTCAATGCGATCCGGCGGACGACATCCTTTTTATGGTGGCTACCGCCACTGGAAGAGATCACCTCTGATCTAAAAAACTCTTATGTTACTGCTCTGATACCAATTGTTAGAATAAAAATGAAAGAAGAAAGCTTGTAATAAAAAAGAAAATAACTACAATCTAATTCACTAAACTGACCGCTTATTATACAAGCAAGTACGTTAATCTCTAAAGCATTAAAATAGGATCTCCTAAGCACTAAACTAAAGACTCGGTCATAACATAAATTAAGCTACACT
This sequence comes from Allium sativum, assembly GCA_030737875.1. Taxonomy (NCBI): domain Eukaryota; kingdom Viridiplantae; phylum Streptophyta; class Magnoliopsida; order Asparagales; family Amaryllidaceae; genus Allium; species Allium sativum. The sequence goes on from CM060913.1 coordinate 1,051,232,828, forward strand.
ACATTATTATTAAAGCCAAAGACTAGGACAACTAATGAAAGAGTCGTTATTTCTAACAAACAAAACTAAAAACTCCACTAAAAGATACTAGAAACCGCTCCACGTTATAAAGGCTGCTTCCACTAAAGCATGAGATGCATGGAAGGGAACTAGTGAGCAAGTGTTTGCGTTGAATATAAGGGAAGGAAGTGAGAGAAGCGGGTAGCAGTTTATATTTAGGGAAGGAGGAGTTTACACATGAGATAAGGTGGGGTAGTTTTACTGTGTACTCGACAGTTGAAGCTGAGTTCACATTTAGAGGAAGAGTGGTAAGTAGTGGGTACGGATTGGAGTTTCTTGCATTTGTATGGGGAGATCATACTAGCTATACTATTAATGTAAAAATTACTTAATTGTGCATACCCGTGTCCATTGTGGTTTTTGCTTACGTAACGAATAATGATAGTATGTTCAACCTGTGTGTTGGAGATAGTCAAGATGTGTATGAATATGAACATGAACATGATCAATTGCGTACCATTGCTAAAAAGTTGGAAACCATGTTAGTGCTTAAAATTACCACTGGTTTAGAAAACCTACCATCAGAGATGTTGGGAACTTATCGTCCTGAATAGGTTGAGTCATAATTGATTGTATGGCATAGTTCTTCCAGCTTTCACATATTAGGTGAATGAAGTTGTTTTTTCAGAATGTGCGGTATGTTAGCACCTAAAAGAAAATGCAATGATTTGTTTCTGCAATGGAGCCAATTTTGATATATTGACTTGGCAATAGCTGGGTTTCTAGTTGTTGGAAATATTGCAGTTCGGGATGATTTTGATGAAGATAATATCATGTTTCTAGCTTCAAGAATCTATAGAATGGATTTATTCCAGACAATAGTTCAATCTATCAGGTATAAACGAATTATCGAACTATCGACTTTCAAGATTCAATAAAGCCTTGAAATAGACAAATCAGATTCGAAATTTGTATGCTTTTATCTAGTCAAGAACGCTTTAATTTCGGTTTTTGATGATGCAAAATTCGAAGGCAGAATAGATTGAAGAAGCGGAAGAAATAAAGTGCGCAACGATACTTTATAGACGTTGCAAATTTCTATTTGCACTGAAAGTGTTTGGAACACTTAATGGTGTTGCAATTCTATGTTGGAGGAGGAAGAAGATGAAACAAATTCTTATTTTTCTAATCTCCAACGGTTTTTGGGTGTTGTCATTATATCGTACATGAGGAGGAGCATATTCATCAAAAGTTACGTCTTTTCCAATCGTTAGAACCGTTACAAACGACTGTGTTTGTTCATCATCAACAGCCGCATCCATTTAGATTTCCAATAGTTAAAAACCATTGATAAATTATGGTATTGTTCAAATTTGAAATCTAAATTTGAAATGGGTTCATAACAGATTGAAATCTGACCCATTACTGTTTTTAGATATAATCCAAAAAAAACGTTGTTGGATCCACACCCAAAACTAAGAATGTCAATGGATACTCGAAAAATCTGAAATCCATCTGCATACGTATCTGAAAAGCGGATAAATATCCACTATCTGAAAAAACAGATGCGGATATGGACATATAGCTATTTGCATCCAAAAATTATCCGTTCGATTTTTTTGACACTATGCTCAAAATTATATGCATTTTAGTACAATAAATGAGATTTATTTATTGCTTTACTAATTCGAAGGTTTGTGATATATGCACTAAATGTGTATTTGCTACGCAAATCTATTTAATTTCATCATATATGTTTATTTTAACACTTTTTTGATCAATGGAATTGATCAACATTTATGTTAAACTATAAGTTTTCATTTATATTCTTTGATTTATCAATCGTTGGCGGATATGATAATTATTCGATATCGACCGTATCGGCAGATACGGATGTTTGATATTCATTATGATTTTGGATACGAATACAGATATAGAACTATCTATATCTGAAAGTATCCATTGACAACCCCACCCAAAATCCGCACCCGGCCCGATTCGATTGAACGGACAGTGGCATACACGTATGTATGGTGGAAATGCATGACTTCCTTCCTAACAACAATTGAGTTCCTCAAGGTCCCAATCTCCTCTAGGAAATCTTATACTTAAATAAATATAGGATATGACTTTTGCGCTTCTTCCTCTTCCCTTTCCCACTTCTTCTCTCTTCATGAAAACAAAAGCAATAAGGGTCCAATGTTTGTAAATATTTTATATTTAAAAAACGGAATAGCTGCATCACTTAAGTGGTTGTCTACGTACTCAAATGGCGTAAAGCAAAACGTAGCTTAAAGATTAAGAATTGTATCATCCTGAGAACCATCACGTAAATAAAAAGTATCTTTGGATTTGAACCTTTACTTAATGTAAAACTTTCAAAGTTTTATCGAAATTTTATGGTAAATGAATCTTGAACCAAGTATCCTTTATGATAAAACTGAAACAATCACTCATGTCGATTTTCTTATGTAAGGTTTTCTATAAGGTTTTCTGTAATGTACAACTCGATTTCCTTGCTCATGTAGGTAAGTCACTTAAGGCACCTTTTTAGTTATATAGGCTTATTAAGGGCATTAATTCATCCTTTGTTCTTCCGAAATCCCAACACTAGATATTATGAGAGATCTTATGTTACGACACGAATTTGCTAGCCTCCGAGGAGACCAGAAAACACGGATTGTAATGAGAACAAGACTAATCAGAACACAAACAATAGAACATTTCATTGCTATTACAACAATTTACATCAGAGTACAAGAATATAACAGAGTATGAATAAATAATATACATCCGAAAAATATCAGAGATTAAAATAATTTGCATAGCAGCGGAAAAATAATACATAAAACAACTGAAAGAAATACACGGATATAAAGCTTTCCGAATATAGCTCAAGCTATAAATCCAGGATCCTGGAAAAGAAATACCTGCAAAAACCAAAACTACTAGCTACTCGTGTGGAAATAGGGGCACCCAGAGTTTAGGTTAAAACAATAAACTCCAAGTTAGTCATGGGACTAGTGTGAGAACTAAAATAATTATTAGATATTTATTTTAAAAATAAAGTAAATCAAGGGACCATGCCGTATAACACGGAATGGGTTTTCTCCCAAGAATACCAGTGCCTGAAACAATTTAAAAATACCGCAATGCTTTTCAAAAAATGAAGCTATTATAAGACTCAGGTCCCATCACATAATGCAACGCAAGCCGGAGGATAGAGTTTTACCTTATAATAGCCAAACTTGTTTGGTACGTTTTAAAACAAATCATTTTGATATTACTATAAGTGTATAGTGTATAAAACAACTTCAAATATAAATGTATCAATCATAGACGGCATAGTACACCATTTTACTATGTTGCCATACTGGTTTTGCAATTAAAACCGAAATGTCACGTATTGGAAATTGGATGTCCGTCATGAGTCGAGGCAAGGGATGTACTCCTCGACGGCTTTGAGACACTCTAGCAAATGCCTCAGGATCCACCACAGTGAACCCTTGGATCTTGCAGGGTCGGTCCATACTTACGTTAGTGGATTGGCAATTCCTGAACACACGTTTCCCGGTCCTATCGGACGTATCCATCGGCCCCGTAGTGACCGATATATCTGAGGCGCCTCGCTATCCATCATCCACTTTGGTAAAAATAAATAAATGTCTGGGCTCCATACCTTGACACCAACCAATAGCTAGAAAGAAACATCATGCACTTCCTGCTGCCCCTTATCCCAGGTGTGAGGACCGCGAATTAACGCTATACACAAAGCTATGCTATTTAAAGCCGTGCTTTGATCATCAACCATAAGACTCTGCTTTTCAACAGAAGCCTTGATAATTTGCATCTCAGCATGCCATACAGTCAATCCTTACCATATCACTGATTTCTGCCAATATATAACCTCTAAGCTCGTACGTCTCAGAGAAGTGTGTTAGGCAAGAGAATAAATTATCCGCCACCAAACAGATATATATTCAGCAGAGATAACCGAATACAGTATAAAGGAATATAATGTTGGACACACTATCCATTTACAAGTTCGTTCTGGGTTTGAACGAAACCGGAGGAACCTTATTCCTCGTCCCATATGTCAAATACAGGAGAGAAGTCCTCGCATATCACGTCGATCTCCAAGTACGTCTGGACGATCACCACTTATTATTTTGTCTCCGGTGTACAGCCCAATCAAGACATCAGTAATCATCTAAACGATGTGAAGAACTCTGGTCTTCAACAACCTTATCGTCGACTTATCGTCGAATCAATTATTCAGAATGGGTATAAACCCGGCCTTTCCGAATAATTCACGTATCTTGTAATCAAGTGCTATAAAACAATTCTGAATATTCTTTTATTCAAATATTCATATCCTTTGGGAAAGGATCCGATTAGTTTTATCAAATATAAATTCTTTTAAATTTATACTTTAATCTTCCTTTGGATATCAATTCCAAACTAAATTAAGGTTTATCAACTAGTCGGGATTATCGAGCCTTACCGAAGTAAACCTTTATTTATTAATCCCAATCCCAACCTGTTAATCCCATGGAGCAAAACTGGTAATACTCCATATCTAACACCACGGTGTTATCGATAAATTTAATTACCACTTCATGTTCAAATCTAATTAAAGATTTAACTATCGCATGGAGCAAAACTGGTGGTACTCCATTCTTGATCATTTCTCAAATTTGATAATTTAAACTATCATATTCAAATTTCAATCTAATTAAAGATTCATTGAAACTCCACTTAGTTTTAATCTTCTAACAATCATTATTAATGATTATTTAACTTTGGGAAATCAAACATGTTGCATCGACAATCTACACCGTACTATTGATTTCTGCATATATATAACCTCTAAGCTCGTATGTCTCAGAGAATGGTGTTAAGCAAAAGAATAACTTCTCCGCCACCAAAAAGATATATATTTAGCAGAGATCAACAATACAGTACGAAATAATATGTTAGACATGTAATTCTATCTTTAACTGGGTTAAAGAACCAATGTCACTTAAAACACAGTTCATGATAAACCCAAAAAAACATTCCATTGATTATGGAATCTTCTTGGAAAGCATATCTATATATAATCGATATCAATTTCCGTATGTGACAAATAATATAAATGGAATAACGACAAAGCCTTTTAAATTCCATATATATTAACAGTCTTCCTCCACAAAAGTTCACTTCGATTATTACCAAATCGAATTCCATTCAATTCCAATTACTATATTAAATTGGAAAACTTTACTTTGGAAAATTTCCATTAAATATTAATAAAAATATTTATAGATTCCAAATCACATTTCACTGTTAATCGGGTTAAAGAACGAATGTCATTAAAAACACAGTTCACGTTAAACCCAATTCACATTCCATTTTATTCCAGTTACTAAATACAACTGGAAACTCTAATAATCTTAATTAAAAGATTTACTCTTTTCAAATGAGGTTTAAGAACAATATTATTTAAGACACCATTCACGACAAACCCAAAATCCAATTTAATATTAAATATAAGTCTTTGAATAGAAATTATATCGGTTTATATTCAACATCAAATTCTGAAACCAACACATATCATATGGGGAATAACGATATATATCTATCTTCTAAATTCCTCCACAATATCCGTATAGTCACGGAATCCAATATCGAAATCTCCCAAAGATGATTTCTACTCAAATCCATTCCAATTTATGGATTGGAAATTTCTGTTTATATTAAAAACCCTTTACAAATCCAATTTATTTATTTAAAAATTATTGATTTCAAATCTAGTTAGTAACTAGTTCATATTGATAAAAATATGTTTTTATCTTTTCAAATATGTAATTTTTCATCTCGATTCTTTCCAAATCATTTACTATGATTTTGCAGAAATTATTAACATTTTTAATAATTTATCAAGGCCAGTACAGTCGGTTTTCAATAACGACCACCGAACAACATCCATAGCGACGTTTTCTAAAGTTGCTTTGGACATAATTCCAAATCCGACCGTTATATTTCAAATCTCTTATATTCGTTGGAAAGCTCTTTTCGATACGAACCCAACAGCGCCAGTTTTAGGAGAATCCGGCAGTAGAATCTCCCGTAATGTCAATTCGAAGTCAATGGTCGAAATTCGCAAACGGTCGCGGTGCGGTGCGTTCTATTCAAGCAATTAATATATATAATTTATAGTATGTATATATATAATATTTCATTCAAAATGTATTTTATAAATTCATTTTAAAATTGATTCCCACTTTTATTTCAATTTTAAATGAAAATTGAATACTCCATATCATTATAATATTTAAATGATAATATTTTCAAAATATCAGATTATGAAATCATTTCCTTTTCGATATTCACTATAAAAATGAATAAAAACGATATAAATATCGTTCGCGTTAAAATGGCGTAAATCTAAACAACACGGCTTCATATATTTAAATATTTTCGTGTTCATCCAAAACCGGACATCAAATTCACATTTTAATCCTACACTGAATATTATTATAAAATATTCGGTATTTTAAAACATTTCCTTATTTTAAAATATTTATTTCTTTTTGAATTGGAATCAGACCCAATCAATTACCATATAATTTATTTATATGAATTTCATACAACATATGTATATAACAATCATGATACACAATCAACCATCATCCAGAGTGCATTACACAACTGCGTAAGCATTAAATATAAATAATTAATACTTACCTCAGTCTGTCAACCAATCGATTGACATATAACTAAACAATTGGGATTAGTGTACGCCAAATATCATCCCGAAACCTATATGGGGTTTCAATCAACAAACACTGTTTATTATTTGTGCAGTTGAGCGATGTGTAAAATTTATCGTCCCAATCCATGTCAGTTAAATTGTGTATATAAACAAATCGCCAGATTTGTAAATGAATATTTATTTTCATTTCAGGAGAATTTTATGTTGTTCATATATACGTTAAAAATTATATTTTTAACAATAAAATATTTATTTCAACACATGAATATTTTTAATAGTTCATACTTTCAATAAAAATGATATTTTTATTGTTCAAACATCTTACTCAACAAATGAATATTTTATACAGTTCATATACACATTAAAAATGACATTTTCAATGAATAAATATTTATTTTAGAAAATTTCGGCATTATAACGACGCGATATTAAAACCGGAGTAATGTCTAGCATTACCCCTCTCTTGATACTAGCTCACGCCATACACAATAATCAACCAAACCATAAAACCACAATACAAACAATTCAACACAATACAGCCAATTACACCACAATTCAATCCAAACAAACAACTACGGTTTGTACATTAAATAGTGTCGGGGGCTACTGATCCATGTCTGCAACCTAAAATATATTTAACTGTAAAATAATTTTAGTGAGAAGGAGTTCTCACTTTTAGTTTCCACCTCGTCATTCTTTAATGGACGATTTGGATTTCGTTCTACTTCATGTCAGTTCCATCGCAATCTGTTTCACGTGGTATATATATTAAAAACCATATTTTTACAGCGTTATATATATACACTAAAAATCACATTTTTATAGTGCTGTATATATTAAAAATCACATTTTTAAAAAGCTAACTATAAAATAAAAAACATATTTTTATAATGCTTTCTATATAATAAAGATCATATTTTTATAATGTTATCTATGTAATAAAGATCATATTTTTATAATGCTATCTATATAATAAAGATAATATTTTTATAATGCTATCTATATAATAAAGATCATATTTTCATAATTTTTAAAACCATGCTATTTTTATTTTAAAAATCCATTTTTAATAGCGCTATTTATATTTTAAAAATTCATGTTTTTACTTAAACTATTTCATAATAAAAGTTACATTTTTAAAACAATGTTTTCTATATAAAATCACTTTTTTTATTACAATGGTATTTTATATAAAAATTACATTATTAAATCTATGCATTATATTAAAAAAATAACTGATTTAAAACAATGTTAATTTAAATAAAAACTGATTTAAAACAATGTTAACTTAAATAAAAAATGATTTAAAACAATGTTGTATTTAAATAAAAACAATCATCTTTCTCTTTTTTAAAAACCTGTAGCCAACCCCTCCCTCACAACTTAGGGTTCCTCCTAGTGCCGCCAACCATCGACCTGGAGCTAATCGCCACCTCCCACGACGTCCAACTAGGAGCGGTGCACCTCCCCCTTGAGTCTTGTGCAACTCGATGGTCCATGGAGCGCAAAAATTGAGAACGACCGACGCCTGTTCGAGCTGCAAATACTCCCTCCACACGAAACAATAACCCCTCAGACCGGTATGGATTTGAAGCTGGAAGGATGTACTACAATTTTGCTTCTGGAAGGATTGAATTTCATAGAGTGGATTAGGTAGAAATTGGATTCAAAAACTTGACTTAAAACCATCGTATATCGGTTTAGAACGAGCGACGCGATTGTTTTCCCAGCATTGACCAATCAATGATTTTTCTAAGGTTTTGGAATATATATATTTATATTTTAAATTATTTTAATTTCGAAAATACCTGTTTAACACCACGAACCCTAAATCAAACCCAATGAATGTTGCCCCTAGCTAATTACCCTTATTCCGGACACAATGGGATATGTTTTGCAAGCCAATCTGATCGTTTCGAGTAGTTTTTACCAAAATTTAAAATACAAATCAATATATATTGAATTTGAGCGTACATTTTAATTTACCAGTGCCATATACTGACTCCAAAAATTATAGAAAAATAAATCTAGCTATGTTTTGATGATACGGTCCTAACAAAACTAATTTCATCGAATTTGAAGGTTATTTGAAAAATGATTTTTTCGGTCAATTAAATTTAAACTAAACTGGAAAAACTCGTTTAAATTCACCATGCTCACATATCAGATCCAAAAATTATGAAAATTAGAATCTAATAATAATTTGACATTCCAGATCCAACAAAAGTGGTTTCATCGAAAATGGAGGTCATTTGCAAAATGACTATTTTTAAGGGCTACCCTTATATAAAGTGAAAATTAGGCTCACATCCTTAAACTAAACTTAATTAAGCTTACATCCTCCCATATTGAAAATTTTAAATTTCATCCCTATTTTTAAAATAGCCGCTTATTTTTTCCTGAATTGCCCATTTTTTAAATTACAGCTTATTATACGGATCACTTCCAATTTTGATTTATTCGTTATTTATTTTTTTAATTACACCTCAATTAACGGGTAATAAACAGATATTTCGTGTAAATAGATATTTCATGATTTTTACTTTTTCTTGCACATAATTATTCGTGCTAATGGCGGCGATAGCATATTTCTGAACTTCGAATTCTATCCATTTAAAATTGAAATTGATCAGCAATTTTTCCAGTGATTATTTTGATCGAACGATGTGTATTAAATGGATGCATCTTCCTTCAGGTAAAATATACTTTTTAATTTTTTTTATACTGATTTCACTTCTTCAATCCATTTTTTGTTGATTCAATATTCTCAATTAATGGAAATGTCTATTTTTATTGATGAATAATTTAATTATTTTATAAAGTTTAATTTTCGTTGATGATTGTACAATAGTATAAATTAATATGTCAACATGTTTTTTCATCTGTTCTTTATAGATGTATAAAAATATGCATATAGTGTGTATATGAGCATATAAAAATGCAACTATTGGGATAGTACATGTGTTTGGATGTATTCAATAAAGTTGCATGTAAGTATGCATATTTTCTGTGTATATGCATGCAAACATACTGCAATTTTTGTTTGTCTGCATGTCTGATGATTAGTTGCATGCTTCTATGAATTTATTTTTAATATATGCATAGTATATGTGTTCTGGATCTATTTTTAAATATAATACTTGCAAAATATTCTAAACTGTTGTAGATAAATATACAGATATTAATGTTATTTGCGTATATGTATGCATCTAGTTATAACTATATGTTTTTAGAATTGTAATTTTATTTGAATACTGCTGATGTGGCTAATTAATTTTTATTTTTTAATTTTTCAAGCAGTGGTCCAGCAAATATTGGTGCATTGGTGCTGCTGAAGTATGAGAATGATAGATGTTCTATTCGTCTTTATTTTGATAGTACTGCTGCTATCGTGAGAGATGCTGTCTGTGGTAAATGGACTGAGTTAAGTTTGTCGTCATTTGACTTGTATTACGTTAGAAATGGTTTGAGAAGGTATATCGAAAGTGATTCTGATCTTCAATCCGTTCTTTTGTTGGCTGCACATAATCGTGAGGATTATTTGGTTTTTTTTGTTGTTGATGTCAATCGATGTAGTTCTTCAGTTGCTTATGGTAGCAATTCTTCTTTTGGTAGTGATTCCTCTTTTGCTAGTACTAGTGAGTCAAACAACCAATTTAAGCAATTGTTGAGAAGTGATTTGAATCAATCTGTTTTCTCTGGTGTTGGTCAACAATTTAAAAGTGTCACTGAATTTAGACTTTATTTGATGATGTACAGTATGAAAACTGGATATAAGCTTAATTTGTTTAAGAATAATGAGGAAAGAGTTACTGTTGTTTGCTCTAAAAAAATTGTAGTTTTAGGATTCATGCTTCTCTTAAGTTTAATCTTCCTACATATTTTGTTGTAAATAGATTTCAACCGGAACGTACTTGTGGTACCGGAACTCATGACATAAACAATCCTGTTACATCCATTAAATTGATTAAGCTTTTGGGTTGTGATCATATTCAAGCTAATTCGTTAATGAAGACGAAGGACATTCATAACTTGTTCCAAACTGAGTATAGTGTTATCTTGAAGTATTATTATGCTTATAGTGGGAAGAGATTGGCATTAGAAGATTTACATCGAAGTGACATAATGTCCTATCATCATTTGTAGTTACTTTGTGATGTAGTTCTTACTACTAATCCTGGAAGTAAAGTTGTTTTGGAGTGCAATGATTCTACACGTCAATTTGAGAGGGTTTTTATTGGATTTCAGGCTTGTGCATATGGCTTTCAATATTGTCGACCATTAATTTTTGTTGATGCTACATTTATGAAGGGAAGAGCTCAAGGGTGTTTAATGGCTGCTACTTGTAAAAATAAAAATGAAGGTATCCTATTTTATAGTATATTTTTTCCGTTATAACTGCTAATATTCTTATTTTTTGAGCGCCTATATGCTTTTTGTTTGGATATGTGCATTTATATACGAAATTATTTTGAATAATTGCATGATTGTATGATAGTATGCTGAAGGTATGAATACAATTATGCTTCTTCTGGTTAAGAATTGCATGAAAGAATGGAAAAATTACAAACGAATGCATAAATTATTTCAGAATTTGTGAGTACAGGATACAAATATTCGAAAAACTTTCACATACATATGCAACTTTTACAAATAAATGCATACTTTCATGCAATTATTCTTTCTATACATTGTTCAAGCGACCTTTTTGTTTATGTTCAACTAAATATGAAATTATTTTTAAAATCTATATGAAACTGCGAAACTGTTAGTGATTACATTAAAATTTAATGGAATTGCCTGCATGTTTTTTTAAACATAATTATTTTTTGTCGTGTATAACTACTAATAAATTATTTATTATTTGCCCATGTTAAGCCTTTTTGAAAAAAAATATTCATGTTGTTTATTCTACTATTAAGCTAATTTTTATAATAACAGTTTTTTCCTTATAGCAATTGCTATTGTATCTAGAGAAGATGAAAATAATTGGATTTGTTTTTGTGAACAACTTAGAGAGTTTCTTAAAGAGGATTGTAGAAGCTATGTTTTCATATCTGATCATCATCCAGGTATCCTTGTTGCTATTCCGAAGGTGTTTCCGTATTCAGTTCATGGATCTTGTTTTTATCATTTGACCAACAATTTAAAAATTGCTTTAAAATCGCAATTTTCCAAAACAAATAAGAGGATGTTGTTGGATATGTTTTCAAGAATTTCTTATGCATATAGTTTGACTGATTTTAATTCTGCTTTGAAGAATTTTAGAGATGTAGGTGGATCGATCGCAACAAACATTTTTGGAATTTCGTTTGAGAAATCTACTAACGTATTTTTCCTTAGTCGTCATTACGGTGAAATGTCCTCTAATTGTTCAGAAAGTTTTAACAAGTGGATGTTGGAGGAAATACATTTACCAATCACTGCTTGTTTGGATAAAATTAGAATGAAGTTAATGAAACTTATGTTCGATTGTCGTGAAGTTGCTTCTACTTGGAATAGCGTTTTATGTCCCGTTAATAAAACTCGGTTAAGGAGTCTACATTTAGGAGGAGTTTCTTGGTTTGTTATCAAATCAAATAAATATAATTTTGAAGTTCATTCTCCAATCCATCAATTTGTTGATTTATATAATTGAGTTTGTACATGTAACGTGTGGCAAATTAGCGGTTTTCCTTGCGCTCATGCCGTTAGATATATTTTGAGTTGTGAAACATTGAATGTGTATGACTACATTGAAGCTTATTTCAAAGTTGGACATTTCCAACTCTTCTATTCACATCCAATCAATCCTGTCATAAATTATATAGGTGAAGATGCGGCCGTTGAAGATGCAATTATAGATCCTCCAAAAGGTAGAAGAATGTCTACTCGTCCATCAACTTCTGAAAGGTTGAAATCTGCAGGTGAATTTACGAAAACTACTAGATGTGGATTGTGCAAGAAGTTGGGTCATAACAAAAGGATGTGTTCTTCAACAGAGAAGTAGATGTTTTTTTTGAAAAAATAATTTTAAACTTGGTTAAATTGTATATTGTTCTGAACTTTTGCGTGCTGCTTTACATTTAGTTCATTATTTTTAATGTTAATTCTGGTTTTTTAACAGTTATTTTTTTTCATAACTTCTGTATTCAATTATTCTATATAGCTGGATAGAAGTATGCAATTATTACGTATACTTGCATAGATGTATGCAATTATACTGAATATCGATATCAACTTTGCAACTATTTTGCATAGATGAATAAATTGATAAAAACATACAAAGTTGCGACATACATGTATGAAATTATTTTTGTAAATTGATAATGTATAAAAGTATTATTCATTTTTGCATAGAATTGTGCAACTAGTCTATTTATTTGCATGAAAGTATTCGAAATTTAGTGTTCACGCATAATCTATTATAACTTTTAATATTTTTTGCCCTTTTAATCCTGAATTATTTAGTTTAATCAGCAAATTCTACAGTTTTTATTTTGTAATTTATTCCTAAAATTTTATGCAGTTTAATCCGTAAAGTCAATATTCTATATCAAAAAAAGGCAGCATTATCTGCTGGATTAATGCTGCAAATATTTTCTGTTACTTCAATAATTATATAGAATACAAGCATACAAGTATGCAAATTATTATGAATAACTCTACAGAAGAAAGCATCACTACATAATTTCATGTAAAATTATAAGAACTAACTTCAGTGCACAAAATAACAAAGTAATTCAATTTATACACTACATAATCATGTCCACGTAGTTCAAAAAAAACAATCAACATTTTTAAAACAAACTAAAATGCCCCTTTCTTCTATTTTAATCACAATGTTTGTTATCTTTTGATAGCAACCACTTCTGTGTCAGCATATTCTCTACAGTCCAACTATAAAGTTTGCAGCTGAGTATTTTGTGAGCAAGCTCAGCGCGTTGTTTACTCACAGCCTCAGCACCATATATTTCTTCATCTCTAATGATTTCTTTGTCCTCCCATCTCTGTTTCATTATGTAGATAACAAACATCCCATAATCGACGCTGCAGAAATTTATGAATCATTATCACTTTGTTCGAATAAAATTATTTGGTTTTATAACAAGTGTAGAAATATGTAATTATTCTCTATATCTATGTACTTGTAAATATATGCAACTTTTATAAATACCAGCATACATGTATGAAATTATTTACAACATCTGCATATCTGTATGCTAGCATTATGTTATATACGAAAATAATTGTAACTTGTATACAATCATGCAAATATAGGTATTATCTGCATACAAACATGCATATATTCCCAATATTTGTATAAGTCTATGCACATGAACTTTGTTTATTTTCTTACGTTTGGCCTTGTCGTAGGCTAATTCAAGCTCTTTGGGTTCTTGAAATTTCTTCTTCTCCAATTTTTTCATCACTTCATTGACGTAAATAATATGCATAAAAACAACTACACACACACACACACACACACACACATATATATATATATATATATATATCTGTGTGTGTGTGTGTGTATACACGTTGTTAATGGTTTATATAACAACCTGCATATGAAATATTTTCAATTTACATACAGTATCTTTCGCTAATCTTTGATGTTTTCCTTCACGGCGTGGTTTATTGGAATCATAATGAATCCATCTTTAACATATTTCAAAAATGAAAAATGTTTGTCATCATGGATAGGAATGAATAGTTTGGTGCAAAGTTAGAAGCCTTTTTCAAGTGGTATATATAAGAAATACTGCAATTGTTCTTCTGCTTCTCTATTTATAAACGTTCTCTGTTTATAAACGCATGTAATTGCAATCATTTTAGTGGCCAATTGTAATGATAAAAACGAATTTACGTAGAGAAAACATATATAAAAACTTACAGAAGCAGCTGTTCTGATGTATAATATTTCCAGATGTTTTTTTTTGGAATCATTTCCAACAAAGTCAATTATCTATTCGAATAAGTGGACTGTAAGTGTTATAGAATGGAGATTTAATTCTGAAATTATAAAATATTACTGGAATTATTTTTACAACAATAGAATTTCAATGTAGTAATACCTGTCCATCGATAAATCTTACAGCTAATAGATCACCCAATGAAGTACCAAGAATGCATATGTCATCTTTACCATTCAAGTACGCGCTTTTACTGATAATATATGTAATACAGTAAGATGATTTCTAGCAATACATTAGTACTAATATAAGTAAATAATATATCTTAATGCATAAACGTATGCAAAAAGCTATAATATTTGCATATAACTATTCAACATTCACTTATAATTGCATAATGTTCAAATATTTGGAATTTTTGCATATTAGTATGCATAAATAATTTATATCCCTATAGAAGCATGCAATATTGTCAATATCTACTACAAGAATGCAAACATACTATATATCTTCATTCATGAATGCATATATTGCTAACATATGTATACAAACATGCAAATTAATACATATCTACATACAAGCAAGCATATATTGTCAATATATGTATACTAATATGCAAATTTAATAGATCTCTGCATACATGTATGCATATTTTTTTAAAAATATTGCTTTATTTTGGGCAAAACTACAATTCAACAAAAAATGAAAAAAAAAAAGTGTAAATTTTGGAATCCTTTTACCTTAGGTCTGAAAGTGTGAAAATTTCTTCTAATTTCTCAATTTGGCTCTCTTCTAGTTTCTGAAATTTTTTAAACTTTCTTATCTTTAGTTTAGCTTTTATACACATTTCTTCATCTCTTGGTCCTGCTTCATAGTCTTGACTTCCACTTTTTCTGCCTCTTCCTTTTTTCTTTTTCCTACGACTACAAATAACATCAAATTTATCATCCATGTAATGTTGGAAATTATAGTTCATGAACATAGTATAATATTAAATATAGTGTACCTTTTCTGTTTCTTAAATTTATATGCCTCCGCATTTTTCCTAGCTCTTCCATCTGGTCGTTACCAAGAAGCTTTTCTATCTCATTTTGGTTTTTTAAATTTTCAATATTTTCAGTAAATCTCTTCCTTGTATCAATCTTCTCGTGTTCCTTCTCCTTTGAGTTGCCCTGCTCCGTTTCCTTCTCGTTGTTTTCCTTCTGTTCGTTCTCCCTCTTTTTTCTTCTTTAGTTTTTTCTGTAGTAGTCTTGTCATTCTCCGTCTATACCACCTCATTCACCAAATTCTTCAGCTGTTCCATCTCCAGTTCCTCAATTCCATTGTCATTAACTTCAGTTGCTTCATCAACTATTCCATCATCATTTTTATCATTATTATCTTTTAATATTGCTAATTTTTTCTGCTCCTGCTTCTTCTGCTCATTCTTCTTCCTTTCCTTCTTATCAATTTTCTCCAGTTGTTTATCCATCACCTGCTGAATGTTCTCATCGTCTACTTCCTTATCACTTTCAGTTTTCTCAGTATCTTTATCAATATTCACTTCATCATGTCCTTGTTCTTCTTCTTCTTCACTTTTATTATTATCCTCATTGTCTGTATCAAACTCACCATCATTTTTATTAATTACACCTTGTTCATCTTCAGCACTTTCTGATGTTGTGTCAGCAGTAAGCTCTTTTATTTTTATTTTTAACATTGTGTTCTCTTCTGTTGACTGCCTTTTCTCTTGTTTCAATATGGTTATCATCTCCTTCAATCTTTGTTCCCTTTTTTGTAATATGCTTCATATTGATCATCTTTTTCAATAACTTGTTTCAGCAACTTTAATTCCTTCCCTTGTACATCCTGTAAACACAAAAAGCTACAACTATTGTGTGAGTAGTACAACATAAATTTTTGCATTTTTGTACACAAGTTTATGTAAAAACTGCATATATGTATGAAATTATACAAATTATTTGAACTAAAATATGTAAATATTAAAAATAATTTCATATAGGGCTTAAATTATATTTAATATTTTGTCTATTGAGATATGCAACATTTATTATTATTTGCATTTACTTGAACATGTAGCCTGAGTAATGGTTCAATATTAAGAAACACGTCCTAATCTAAATGACAATAATGCAGATTAGGACAAAATATCTACATTTATGCAGGCAAATATTTTTCATTTTTTACCCAATTATTCAGCTATTCCGAAGACTTAATTTGACAAAAATGTATGATTCAGAATTACAATATACAAACATTGATTCAGAATTACAATATACAAACATTGACAATATTTAAACACTTATATGCTAATATTGTCAATATATGCATATAAATAATCAGATATATTAAATATATGCAAAAAATCATGCAGATATTGTCAATATCTACAAACATTAATGCAACTATACTTCGTATCTGCATACAAGTATGCAAATATTGTTAATATTTGCATACAAGAATGCAAAAATCGTCATTATTTGCAAACAAGCATAATAATGTCATACATTTATATAGGTATTTCGAATACTTAATTTGACAAAAATATATGTTTACGATTTACATGAGACTTACATGCTTGTATTTGATATCCATTAGCATCGACAGCTTTAGCAATTTAATGTCCCATTTTCCTGCTCGTGGAAATACCTCATTGTACTCAGGCTTTAATATTGGGAGAATATGATTTTTTTCGCAAACCCACCACTACATAACCAAAAAGTGAACAAAACAATATAAATAACATGAACAATAATTTTTTAAAAAAAATTTAAATAATAAGTTTGAAAATAATACCAAAAATAGTGTCACACAACCACTTATTTTGCGTGGTGCCTCATAATATTTATCAACTTGGCTGACTAGATGGTGATAGACATTTTTGGCTAAGATATTATATTCAACTTCCTCTCGCAAACACAATGTGGTACCAAAGTCCACAATAAAGAGTTGTTGGGAGTGGATACAAGGAATGTTTATAGTGAACCAAATTTCCGTACCCTTTGAGTTGACTAATAACACTACACGTCCAACCCAAATTGCATAGAAATACGAATCATTATTAGAAAGAAGTTAGACGATGAGAAATAGAAAGAAAGAAATATTAGAATAGAAGATAAACGAAGAACACAAACTCATAGCAGAACGAATAAAATATATTAGATAACATAACTTTTGAAATACAAATCAATAACTGCATATACATACCATTTTCAGAGTACAACAACAATTTCTGGAACAGTTATAAACGCCTGTTTCTAGATATACACTGCGGAAAATAAGATAGTCTATAGCTAAATGATGAAGCCTCCTTCCTCAAGCTCCTCCAAGTGCATCTGTGAAATCCCGACTACTTGACTGCCCGTACAAATTTGGGTACCCAAGAGTTTAGGGGAAAACAAACAAAATAAACTCTGAGTCAGTCATGGGACTGGTGTGAGTAAACTCCAACCATTTGTTTAACTTTCAAAATCCTTTCAAAAGAAATGATAATCGTAAGACTGATCCATACATAAACACGGATGATTTTTACCTTACAATAACCAAAAACATTTAGATATCAAAATCTGGTGATATTATAATAGTGTCTACAACAAATAAATAGAATCTAGTGGAACACTTGCATCTCATGCTCCATATATAATATAAGATCAAAAACCGCATGGCGCTTATTGGAGATTGGATTTCCAACATGACAAGGTATGGAACCACCTTCCGATGAAGGGAATACACCGGGTTCAACAAGAACTTCTTGCAACCCGGCCCATACATGGCTGACCACTCATTTAACTTGAGTGTACTGAGCATATTATCACCAACGGTTGTGATCAGCAACCGTTACCAAAAGCATACAGCAACAAAATAAAATAAGAAGCAATAGAAATTTCTCTAGATCAGGTGATATTACCCCTAATGGGAATGACCCACATAGCCATGCTACCTGCCCGATTTCGGTCAATTCCCGGGTGACGAGGCTTGAGATCATGATTATCTTCCAGAACATCTGGCCACAATTTGCTTTGGATGCCCATCATCAGATTCGTCCATATACATTGTCCCGGGACAGGACAAATCGAAGGTACTATCCCATCAATCCATCTTGGGCAATTTCTACCTAGGATTGGCAGAACAACCCTTGCACTTTACTCCGTCTTCAAACAGCTTCAGCATAAGTTGATTCGTAACGCTTATGCCAATACAGAGTGGTTTTCAGATAATAAACCTGATCCCGGTCCCTCCGTATTGACAACAGAGGTATAAAATAAATTAAAAACTTTGATAGTCGGTGGTTTAACTATCAAAGGAACATCCAAATAATCAACGGTCCTATTTCCAAATGGAAATTTCTACCGATCAACCATCAAACAATACTGGCCCCTTTTTATATTAATTCCTTATTATATTATCAATTCCAAATTCCTATCTTCCCTATCTTTTCAAAGCTCGATTGTCTCTCTCGATTTTTAGAAAATATTTCCAATATCCTAATTTCTTTATTCGAGAAAATATCTCTTATTCTGGTTAGAAAACATTTCTAAATATTCACAAATTCTTATTTTCTATATTCAGAAAATATCCCTTATTAATATCGAAAAATATTTCCATATTCCGTTTATTAATTCCTCGTTGACCAATTCATTTAATTTTCTATGCATAGAAAATATCTCTCATTTTATTTGGGGAAACATTCCAAAATCCTTTAAATTAACCCGATGTTATATAAACATTGTTATTATAACTCAAATCATTTATTAACTAACCATATTGCTAACCACTTTTCACTATCGAACCTTAACCATTCCACCATCAATCATGAATTCAATCGAGTTGGGGTATAATTACCTCTCAGACCTTAATTGAACAACATTCTCAACTTTGAAATAGTCAAAGCTCGCAGCTTCAAACAAAACATCGCTTACGTGACTCTCAGATTCAATCTAAGAATCCACTCCTTTCACGGAAGAACATTGATTATAACAACAGCGTTTTAATCACTGTATTTGATTTATATAACATTAATTTTAATGGTAGCGTTAAAATCATTGTTTAGATTTATAAAAGATTTATTATAACGATAGCGTTGTAAATTTAGATTTATAAAACATTTGTTATAACGACAACACTAAAATCGTTGTTTGCATTTACAAAACATTTATGATAACAGTAGCATTATAATCGCTGTTTAGAGTTATTACGGTAGCGTTATAATAGTTGTTCCCAAATAATTGGTATATAAAAACATAACTTGTACTTATTAATTCAATCAATAAGTAAATAAATAAATAATTAGATTTGACTCAAAACGGAAAATAAAAATAACTACTTCCCTAAATTCGATGTAATCGAATTCCAATAAATAACTCTCTCTCGAATAATCTATATTCGATTCAATTCCGAACTTCGGAATTAATTTTCCATTCCAGGTTAATTCGAAATCAAAATTCACTTTTGAATTTATCCTTTTCAAATCATTATCCAATTCCTTTATAGCCATTTCAGTCTACAAACATTATCACACTTTATTTATATTTCGAATTTTAAACTAAAACTCATCATTTTCTTTTAAAACGACTGCACATTTCCCTTTTCATTCAAATTCCAATTTGGATGCATATTTCTAACCTAGATTTCTTTTATAGATGCTTTCATTTATAAAATATCTGCTCTAAACAATTATTCACTTTAATTGTGAATAATTTATTTATTTTACATAATCAAATCCATTTGATTTTACCCTATCAAATCTAAATTCCATTATAACTTCAATTTACAATGGTTTATAGAAAATCTCATTATTAATTTCTAAAATTTAAATCTCGTTTAAAATTTCCTTTATAATTTGCTAAGTTCGAATCTATTTTCAAACATTGGTCTCAAAACCGATTTTCACTTTCAAATATAAATTCATATTTGAATTTATATTTCATCTTACCCAATGATGAATGATTCACTTAATTTATATTCTTATTTATAAACATATCCTTGATTTATCTACTTGAACAGGTTTCTAATTTCAACTCTATTTGAAATTTTATTTCTATTTTGAAAATAAATTCCATTATAAATCCGAATTTCCCTTCACGTTTGGAAATATTTTATGGTGTCTAAAATACCAGGTTTCTAGAGTTAGGGCAAATCAAACACAACATATCCAATCATGTATTATATAACATATCATATATTACAGTCAAATAAAAATAGTAATATAAATATTGAGGAATCCAGTTGGATTCCTCCGACCTGTTTCCTTGCATCCACAGATGTTAATCAACAAAAATATCTTCAATTACATTTAAATATGATGTTAGAATCAATATTCAATCAATGGTTTCTATATCAACCAATTCAATCAATTTTATCAACCATTCATCCAATCAGCAATCACAGAACATAAAATTACTATATTTAAAACTCGTTTATATAGAAATATAAACGAAGCAGGGGTAATGAGTATGCTCACATTGTTTTGCAGTTGATGACCTTGCTTTTGTTTTGTTTAAAAATCAAAAAAACGTTTAATTTTATCACAAAATTCCAACAGTTTTATTTTTCTACAGCATCAGTTCCATCACATCATCATCTCATGGTTTCGATTCCAACGCATCCGGTGGCGTTCGATTCTATTAACATATGTCCAATTTATAACGTTATGTTCCTATCTTCTTTAAATTTAATATATACATATAGAAATTATTTATATAATTAGCATCTTAATCACTACTGTTTAGATTTAATACCTCCCTTGACCAAATGTTAATCACGTCCTAACCATTTGGCATTTGAAAGCATCCTTCCATAAATCCAACCAGAAACGCCGCCATCAAACTTCTCACTCCATTTACCACCACATCTCATTCGTCGCCCTTTATAGCAGTGTGATCTTGGCTTTCTCGTCTTGCTATAGACCAAACAGGAAATTTTTATACATTTAATCCCATAAAATCAAATTTTAGAGTTTTGAATATATTTAATTAAATGAGTTGTTCTAAAGCCGTTCATTTACAAACTAAAAGTCATACCCCCGAATTACGTGCTTCCGACGTAGTGCTTCTTCTTCATCCAGTATTTTTGGCTGCAGCTTCAACTATTTTCCAAACATAGCTCCACCAGTGCTCCTTCCCCTCTGATGCATCACTGACCGACTACCACCTCAAGTCAATCTCCATAAACACAGTACCTCATAGGCCCTTCAGTCCACCAAAAACTGAATCCACCATTTAAGAAAACACTGCGCGAGCCCCTCTCTATTCCGACGTCGCCTTCTACTCAGGTGAATGGAGCTCCACCTCTGAACGCCGGTGGTAGCGTCGCTCCAAATCCCTCATTTTCGAGCCTGTCGTGACCCATAAAACCCCTAATTACGCGATTCCTACTGTCCTCCTTCCCTAAACAATTTATTCTGAAACTATTCTTTCCAAGATGCACAGACCAACCCTGTTCAATCATTTACACCAATAGTTTACTTCACTACAAACTCGCCATTACTTCAAACTGAACAACCCGCAACCACATTTCCCATTTCATTGCCAATTATACTTCCTCCCTTAATCAATCGTTTCCCAGTCCCTCAGAGAAAAAGAAACAATCGATATCTTCTTAGAAACTTCTCACCTTGGTCAACACATACATCACTTCATTAACAAAATTTTAATTACCCATTAACACCCTCAATCCACACGGTTTTTACATACCAGGCAAAAAAGAAACTGTATCCCCTTCAGCAACATCACTCATCTTCAATTTCCGACTCCTGCATCTTCCACGAACAGCTGAAACAAGTTTTCAATACCCAAACCTCCCTACAGTTCATGAAATTGCAAAATAACCTCACTAGCGAGCTCCCCACTTTGAATCCCATCTGCACAGTACCTCAGTAGCACCTTCAGTCCATGTGGATGTAGATTGACTTCGACCATCTTTGTAACTCATGCTACAGGTTCCGACCAACATCATCACGAGATGCCCCCAAAATTATACTGCCAACCCCGCCTTGCCATCCAGATCACCATACCGCCTTCGATAACCTCCAAGACGTCGTCTAGTGCTGACATGAATCACCTCCAAACCAACGTTGAGGGAAAATAGTGCGAAGTATATTGGGGTCGGACTCAAAAATTTAAACATAGGATTGAAGCTATTCGCGATGTAGGGTGAAAAAATTAAAGTTTGCAGATTTTGTTTTGTTTATCAGAAAGATAAAGAAGCTTTGAGGGCACGGAACTAACATCTTGGCACTCACGATATTTGATAACTTGGTCAACAAGGATTTTGGAAAAAAATTGAAGAGCGCGGGGAAAATAGTGTGGGTGGCACGCTGTCTATATTTCATTAAATTCGACAAAGAATTTAAGAAAGAGACAGAGTTATGGATCAGCATAATCAATGTCCAGGGAGTTAAAATGTAAAACGTTTACGTGAGAATATTTGCTTCGCAAATTTAAAGTTAATGCGTCGTATATGTTTATATAGAATTTCGTTTATTTACGGACAACTATAGACAAAAATCAAAATATTGTTATATCAAGTAAGGTGTCACGATCCCATATGTGATAGCCCGTAACTTCCCCGGTAAGGAAAGCCCGGATTACCTTGAGAACAACACACAAAAGAACGCAGACAGAAGAACATTTCATTGTTAATTACAACAATTCATCAGAATACAAGAATATACAGAGTATAAACAAATAATATACATCATAAAATATCATAGATTACAACACATTACATTGCAGCGGAAAATAATACGATACACAACCAGAAGTAATACACAGATACAGAGCTTTCTGAGTGTCGTTCCAGCTGTAAATCAGGATCCTGTGAATATAAATCTGCAAAACCAAAACTACTAGCTGCCCGTGTCAAAATAAGGGCACCCAGAGTTTAGGTTAAAACAATAAACTCCAGGTCAGTCATGTGACTGATGTGAGAACTAAAGCAGTTATTTATCTTTATTTTAAAGTTAGGTAAATCAAGGGACCACGCCGTATAACACGGAACGGGTTTCCTCCCCAGAACACCAATGCATAAAACAAACAACGCAACGCTAAATAAAGAACAATGAAGCTATTATAAGACCCAGGTCCCATCACACAATGCAACACAAACCGGAGGATAGGGTTTTACCTTATAATAGCCAAAGAATGCTTGATACGCTAAATTTCATGTTTTATTCTTAATCAGACTCCAACCGCAAATTAGTAAGAGAACGATTCCCTAAGTATTAACCCCGAAGGCCGAAACCAACATCAGACCAATACCCAGGAAACCACCCATCTTAGCTCGTTTCCAATTAGTTTATGATTTTATATACAATCATAAATATCAATCATAGGCGGCACGAATGTCCCATACCACTATGTCGCCATATATAGGTATACAACCAAAACCGCAAAATATCGTATTGGAAGTTGGGTTATCATTTATGGTATGAACTGAAGCTAGGGATCATCCTCTACCGATTCGAGACAATCTAGCCTACCATGTCTCAGGATCAGAGCTCGAGTGACCCTTGGATCGTCAGGGCCGGTCCACGCGGAGTGGATTATTATGCCTGAACAATACGTCTCCCCGCCCTATGGGGCGCAAATGAGCCAACGAATGACTCCATCAGCTTCACATAGTCACCGATATATCTGAGGCGCCTCGCAACAACAACAACCACATAAGTCAAACTCGTCAGGGCGTGCAAAACCACTGACGCCACTTCTAGCTAGAAAGAAATGCATGTCCTCCCTGAAGTCCTCTCCCGTTTGTGGTTCATACCGGGTGTGAAACTCGCGAATTAAACGTTACACAAAGCTATGCCACAAAGGACGTGCTTTGATCATCAACCACAAGATTTTTCTTTTCAACAGAAGCCTTAATCATTTTCCACTTAGGCATGCCACACAGACAATTCACTCTATGCGTTTGATATCCATCAGTATATAACCCCTGAGCTCGTACGTCTCAGAGAAGGGCGTTACGCAAGAGAATAAATTCTCTGCCGCTAAACAGATATATATATTTAATAGAAATCAATCACACAGAATAAAATCCAATGTCTGACACACAGTCCATTTACAAGTTCGTTCTGGGTCTGAACGAAACCGGAGGCACCTTGTACCTCGCATATCCATCGATCTCCAAGTACGTCTGGACGATCACTACCTGATTCCCTCCTCCTGGGTGTACGGCCCAATCAAGATTATCAGTAATTATCCAAACGACGTGAAGACCTCCGGTCTTCAACCACCGTCTTCATCTTCGACTAATCGTCGAATCAGTTATTCAGAATGGGATAAACCCGGTCTTTCTGAATAACTCGCGTATATAAAAAACAAGTGTTACACAAACACAACATACGCCTCATTCCAATTCATCAGTCACTAACCGTAAATTAGCAAGAGAATAATTCCCCAAATATTAACCCTGAAGGCCGAAACCAACATCAGATCAGTACCCAGGAAACCATTCTTCTTAGCCAACCTACAATTAGTTTCTAAATTTCACATTCTTAGGTATAGGTTCCCATTAATTTTATTAAAGATAAATTCTTTTAAATTTATTTTGAATATCAAATCAAACTAGTCGGGATTAGCGAACCACACCGAAGTAATCATTTATTTTATTTCCCAATCCCAACCTATTCATCCCATGAAGTAAAACTGGTCATACTTCATATCTAACACCACGGTGTTTCGGTAAATTCTATTACCATTTCACGTTCAAATCTAATTAAAGATTTAACTATCGCTTGGAGCAAAACAGATGATACTCCATTCTCGATCTTTTCGATCTAATTAAAGATTCATTAAAACTCCACTTAGTTTTAATCTTTGACTGGGTTAAAGAATCAGTGTCATTTAAAACATGGTTCACGATAAACCCCAAAATCAATACCAGTTCAATTACAATTAAATATTATTTAATTGGTACACGTCATTAAATCTAAATAAAAAGATTTAATCTTTTTCTCAACTAGGCTTAAGAACAGTGTAAATGAAGACACCATTCACGACAAACCCAAATCACATTTGATATTAAATACAAGGCTCTGTATAGAAAATATATCGGCTTATTTTCAATATCAAATTTTACGACCAACAAATATCATATTGGAAATAACGATATCTATGTATCTTTCAAATTTCCATAACGCTATCTGTATAATCACGAAATCCAACATCGAAATATTCCAAAGACAATTTCGATTCAAATCCACTCCAATTCAATTATTGGAAATTCTGGTTACTTTTAAAACCCTTTTCAAATTCAGTTTATTTATTTAAAAATAAATAGAATAATAATTCCAGTTCAAAACTAGTTCATTTCGATAAAAATCTATTTTTATCTTTTCAAATATGGAGTTTTTCATCCCAATTCTTTCCAAATCATTTCTTATGATTTTACACAAATTATTACTACTTTTAATAATTTTATCAAGGCCCATACAGTCGATTTCCATCAACGGCCATCGAACTGCACTTACAGCGACCTTTTCCAAATTTGATTTGGACATAATTCCAAATCCAACCGTTAGATTTCAAATTTCTAATATTCATTAGAAAGCCCTTTTCGATACGAACCCTACGGTTCCAGTTTTAGGAGAATCCGACTGTTGGATCTCCCGCAATATCCATTCGAAGTCAATGGTCGAAATTCGCGAACTGCCGTGGCGCGGCGCGTTCTATTCAGGCCAATATATTATATATATAATATATATTTCGTCGATTTCCTTTTAAAACGTATTTTATAAATCGTTTTTAAATTCGTTTTCGAAATGATTTCAACTTCATTTCAAATTCAAATCAAAATTAAAATTTTCCTTATAAATTCGTTTTAAATTCATTTCAAATTGATTTCAATTCAAATTGATTTTTAATTCAATTTCAGTTCGTTTTCAATTCAATTCAATTTCAATTCGAATTCATTTCTATTCAATTTCAATTCGAATTCAATTCTATTCAATTTCGATTCGAATTCATTTCAAATTGATTTCCATTCAATTTCAATTCGATTCGAATTCATTTTATTTTCAATTCAATTGGAATTCTGATTCGTTTCAATTCGAATTCTAATTCGTTTCAATTCAATTCGTATTCTAATTCGTTTCAATTCAATTCGAATTCTAATTCGTTTCAATTAAATTTAATTCGAATTTCATTTCAAAATATTCGATTTTGAAATCACTTTTCAATATTCATTTTAAAACGAATATAATCGATATAAATATCGTTCATGTCAAAATAGCGCATATCTAATCAACACGACTTTATATATTTCTATTTCAAATATTCTATTCAAATATTGCGTTTCAAATATTTCTTCTCAAATATTTGATTCAAATATTTCCCTTTAAATATTCTGTTTCAAAACTGGAAAGAGGCCCAATCAATTACCATAGATTTTATTTCTATGGATTTCCGTACAACACATGTATATATCAACAATGACAAATAATCAACCATCATCCAAAGTGTATTCTACATTGTATAAGCATCAAATATAAATATTCAATGCTTATAACAGCCTGTCAATCAATCGATCGACATACAGCTAATTATTGGGATTAGAGTACGCCCAATTTCATCCCAACACTCGTGTGGGTTTTCAAACAATCAAACACAAATTTTATTTGTGCAGTTGGGCAATGTGTAAAATTTATCGTCCCAATCAATATCAGTCAAATCAGTGTATATAAACAAATCAGCCGATTTGTTTATAAAAATTTACTTTATATACACGTTAAAAATTATATTTTTAACTACAAAATATTTTCCACTATAAAATATTTTATTTCATTCCACATCACACAATCCAATTTCACAACACAGCAATCAAACAAACAAGTCATCCATGGTATGTGGACGACGAGTGTCGGGTGCTACTAAGCACCGTCTGCATCCTAGTATATATTTTAACTGGAAAATTAAAATAAAAGTGAGGAGTTCTCACAGAGGGTTCCACTCCGCCGTGCTTTACTTTTGAACTGCTGAACCGTCTAGATCTGTTTGAAATTCCAATGCAGTCCTTTTTATGTTGTTCACAATAAAAATTATATTTTTATTGCTTCATTCCAATAAATAAAAATCATATTTTTTTTCTACTTCATATATTTTTTCGACGCTTCTTTCTATATAAAAATTATATTTTTATAATTCTACTTCCTATATAAAGATCGAATTTTCATATCATCCTATAAAAATCACATTTTTATTTCAACACATATATAATAAAAATCAGATTTTTTATTTCGCTACATATATAAAGATAAAAATTTTATATTCTCTATTATATAAAAATCATATTTTTAATACTTCTACTTTATAAAAATCATATTTTTAATACTCCTACTTTATAAAAATCATATTTTTATCATCTCTACTACATAAAAATTATATTTTTATTCCTTCTACATAATAAAAATTATATTTTTATTTATCTAAAAACCATATGTTTATATTCAAAGAAAAATCAGTTTTTCTTCTATGTAATGTAAATAAATAAATAATAAAATCTATAATTAAAAATTTAAAAACTCACTGTCAATAATCAGCGTCGTTCTTCGCTGCGCCCTACACTATTCGTCGGAGACCGTGGGGAAAAGACGCGGCGCCGGAGTCTGATGGCCTAGAAGGATGCTGCTCGCAGTCAATCGGAGCGGGATGAGGGTCTTCGTGGTGGCGCTGTGGCCAACGGAGGAGGGCGAGGCAGTTCTGGGCTTTGGGCGGTCTTGTGGTGCTCGCGGGTTCAGGGAGGGCTCGATTCTCGAGCTGGGAGCGACGGAAATTGAGGAGAGGAGGCAGGGCGGCTTCAGCAGCTAGGGAGGAGTGGGTCCGGCGCCTCCGGCGGCGTAGGAGGGAGGTCGAACGCGATTTGGATTGCATGTTTTTTTTCCTTTTTTTTATCCTCAAACTGACGAGAGAGACAATGAAGAGAGGGGGGGCGTTGACTGAAAGGATAAGGGAGGCAGGGTTTATTTTATTAATTAATTAATTAATTAATTCTAAAAAGCAATTTTCAAATTCAATCTCCAATCGAGACCCAATGACTGTCGTCCCTAGCTAATCGCCCCCATTCCGTACACAATGGGATATGTATCATGGGCCAATTCCATCGTTTCAGTCTTTTTGTGCTAGATTTAAAATATAAATCATTATATTGAATTTTAAATGTACACTCAATTTACCTGGGTCACATACGGATCCTAAAAATTCCCGAAAAATATTTTCTAGCTTCGTATCGACGATACTTTCCTAACAAAACTAATTTCGTCGAATTCTGAGACCGTTGGAAAAATGGTCATTTTCCAATCGATTAAAATCAACTAAAACTGGTCAAACGCGTTTTACTTTGCCACGCTCACATATTGATTCGAAAAATTACGAATTTTGAAACCTAGCAATAACTTGACATCGTGGATCCAACAAAAGTGGTTTCGTCGAAAACCGAGGTCGTTTGTAAAACTGCTATTTTCAAGGCCTTTATATATATTAAAATATATAAAAATTCCACAGCGACTTTTCTGAATTTTAAACTGGACATATCTTTCAACTTCTAAAGTGAAATCTCAGTTTCTTACATCTGTTAGAAAGATATCGTCAAACAGATTTAGATATTTCTGGTTTCGCCGATTTCCGACTTAAAACGAATTCTGTATATTCATTTGAAATTCGAAATTTCAAACTATCGCGCCATTTCAGGCTCGTTATATAATTAAAATAAATTTATTCGTTTTAACTTTGACGAAAATAAATTTTCCGTCATTATTATTTAAAATAATTCATTTTAAATAATCAATATTCATTAAAATAGCCAAAATAAAATTTTTTAATTGGCTCAGAATTTCCGGGTTATTACAATCTCCCCCACTTAAAACATTTCGTCCCTGAAAAGGAACGAAGCCGAAAGTTGTTTAACTAATCAACTCAACTTTCGCTATTTCCATTACGGCTTAAGTTTTTCAACTTTTCAGTTTCTAAAAGCTTTTCGAATTTTTCAAAAATTTGGCTAACACCCTAAATTTTCGAAAAATTTCGCCGTAACCTCCCCTGCACCGGGGACTTCATGATATTTCATATAGCCTCCCATGGCCTTCTTCAATCCAAAAGAAAAAGTAAAAGCCAAGCAACTAGCCAATCGACTCATAAAATCATCATCACCCAAACAAAACAGTAAATTATGGTAAACATGTACCTATTTGTCGGCCAAACAATTTTATTCTTCTACTCTAGCCTCCTCGCTATGACCTGTTCAATGTAAGTACATGTATATGCTTGCAAATACGGATAATTTTCAATACTATTCAACATTTGGTTCAATTTGGCTAAAGGTTCAACATTTTAATTAATCAACCAATAATCAAACAACACAACCATCAATCAATTAGTTGATTAGCTTTTCAAATTCATAATGTAAGAACCCGTAACTTCCCCGTGAAGGAAAGAGCTGATACTTTGAGAACAACACACAAATGAACGCAGACGGAAGAACATTTTATTGCTATTACTACAATTCCATCAGATACAAGAATATACAGAGTATAAATGAATAAATATACATTCGATAAATATCAGAGATTACAATAAATTACATAGCAGCGGAAAATAATACAAAGCACAACTGAAGGTGATATACGGATACAGAGCTTTCCGGATACCATTCCAGTTGTAAACCAGGATCCTGTGAATATAAATCTGCAAAACCAAAACTACTAGCTGCCCGTGTCGAAAATAAGGGCCCCCAGAGTTTAGGTTAAAACAATAAACTCCAGGTCAATCATGTGACTGGTGTGAGAACTAAAACAGTTATTTAAAACTTTATTTTAAAAGAGAGTAATTCAAGGGACCACGCCGTATAACACGGAACGGGTTTCCTCCCAAGAATACCAGTGCATAGAATAAACAGCGCAATGCTTTTTCGAAAAATGAAGCTATTATAAGACCCAGGTCCCATCACACAATGCAACGCAAGCCGGAGGATAGGGTTTTCCCTTATAATAGCCAAACATGCTTGGTACGTTTAAAACAAATCATTTGATACTATAATAAGTGTATAGTGTCAAAACAATTTCAATCATAAATATAAATCATAGACGGCATGGGTACCATCTATCATGTCGCCATACTAGTTCTACAATTAAAACCGCAATATCACGTATTGGAAATTGGATTTCCGTCATGAGTCGAGGCAAGGGGCAAGCTCCTCTCCGCTTCGAGACACTCTAGCAAATGCTCAGGACTACACACTCTGGGCAGCCACTTGGATCGGTTGGGCCGGTCCTCACTTACGTTAGAGGATTGGTTATGCCTGAACACACGTTTCCCGGTCCTTACAGACCTATAATCGAGGCGCCTCATTCCAACAACCACAAAGGTGAAAAGTATATAAATGTCAGAGCTGGTAAGTCACTGACACCACCAAAGCTAGAAAGAAACGTCGTGTTCTCCCAACGGCCCGTATCCCGTTTTTAACTCATACCGAGGTGTGAGGCTCGCGAATTCACGTTACACACAAAGCTGCCACGTAGGCGTGCTTTGATCATCAACCACAAGACTTTGCTTTTCAACAGAAGCCTTGATCATTGCATCTTAGCATGCCACATAGGCAATTCATGCCATGTGATTGATATCTATCGATATATAACCTCTAAGCTCGTACGTCTCAGAGAAGGGCGTTAAGCAAGAGAATAAATTCTCTGCCGCCAAGCAGATATATATTTAACAGAAATCAATCAACACAGAATAAAATCCAATGTCCGACACACAATCCATTTACAAGTTCGTCCTGGGTCTGAACGAAACCGGAGGCACTTTCCTCGCATATCCATCCATCTCCCAGTACGTCTGGACGACCACCAACTATTTCCATCGTCTTGGGTGTACAGCCCAATCAGGATCGTCAGTGATTATCCCTACGATGTGAAGACTTCTGGTCTTCGACCACCGTCTTCATCTTCGACATATCGTCGAATCGGTTATTCAGAATGGGTATAAACCCAGACTTTCCGAACAACCCGCGTATATTAAAAACAAATGTTACACAAACTCAACATACGCCTCATTCCAATTCAGAATATTCTTTTATTCACCAAATCGCATTCTTAGGGAAAGGTCCCCATTAATTTTATCCAAGATAAATTCTTTGAAATTTGTCCTTTACTCTTCCTTTGGATGTCGTTTCAAACCAAATTATGGTTTTCTAAACTAGTCGAGATTAGCGAACCACAACGAAGTAATTATTTATTTTATTTCCCAATCCCAACCTATTCATCCCATGAAGCAAAACTGGTAGTACTCCATATCTAACACCACGATGTTATCGGTAAAATTAATTACCATTTCTCATTCAAATCTAATTAAAGATTTAACTATCGCTTTGGAGCAAAACTGGAGATACTCCATTCTTGCTCATTTCTAAATTTGATAATTTAGATTATAGATTCACATTTCGACCCAATTGCAGATTCGTTAAAACTCCTTTTACTGGGTTAAAGAACTAGGTGTTATTTAAAACACAGTTCACGACAAACCCAAATCACATTCTATTTATCATCAGGTTAAAGAACTAGTGTTATTTAAAACACCGTTCACGATAAACCCATTTCAAATCCTATCAAATATATTAGAAATTCCGATTATTTAAAACCCCTTTTTAAATCTAATTTATTTATTTAAAAAAAATCGGGTTTTAAATTTAGTTCAATCTAGTTCATTTCGATAAAAATCTATTTTTATCTTTTCAAATATGGAGTTTTTCATCCCAAATTTTCCCAAATCATTTCTTATGATTTTACACAAATTATTACTATTTTTAATAATTTTATCAAGGTCCGTACAGTCGATTTCCAACAATGGCCATCGAACTGCACTTACAGCGACCTTTTTCAAATTTGATTTGGATGTATCTTCAAATCCAACCGTTAGATTTCAAATTTCTAATATTCGTTAGAAAGCTCTTTTCGATACGAATCCAACGGTTCCGGTTTTTGGAGAATCCGACAGTTGGATCTCCCGTAATGTCCGTTTGAAATAAATGGTCGAAATTCACGAACTGCCGCGGCGCGTTCTATTCAGGCCATTATATTATATATATAATATATATAATATATATTTCATCGATTTTTATTTAAAACGAATTTTATAAATAGTTTTGAATTCGTTTCAAAAACATTTCCAACCTTTATTTCAGATTCAAATCAAAATTGAATTTCCTATTATAAATCCTTTTTACTTTTATTTCTATTTGATTTCAATTCAAATCGATTTTAATTCGATTCGAATTCATTTCGTTTTCCATTCAATTTAAATTCAATTCGTTTTCTATTCAATTTCATTTCGAAATCGTTATCTATTCAATTTCATTTCGAAATCGTTATTTATTCAATTCGAATTCGTTATCTATTCAATTTCATTTCGAAATCGTTATCTATTCAATTTCATTTCGAAATCGTTATTTATTCAATTTAATTCGAATTCGTTATCTATTCAATTCAAATCAAATTCGTTATCTATTCAATTCAAATCAAATTCGTTTTATATTCAATTCGAATTCGTTTCCTATTCAATTTGAATTCGTTTCCTATTCAATTTAATTCAAATTTCATTTCAAAATATGTGATTTCGAAATCACTTTTCAATATTCATTTTAAAATGAGTAAAATCGATATAAATATCGTTCACGTCTAAATGGCGTCAATCTAATCAACACGGCTTCATATATTTCTATTTTCAAATGTTCTGTTTCAAATATTTCTTTTTCAAATACTTCTATTTCAAATATTTCGTTTTCAAATACTTCTATTTCAAATATTCTGTTTCAAATATTTCTTTTTCAAATATTCTATTTTCAAATATTTCTTTTTCAAATATTCTTTTTCAAATATTTCGTTCAACACATGACTAATCTCAACGGATGAGTACAGTCAACACATGAACCTTTATTTTATAGAGATAAAGATATAAATTTTATTGTTAAAATATTTCGTTCAACACATGACTAATCTCAACGGATGAGTAAAGTCAACACATGAACCTTTATTTTATAGAGATAAAGATATAAATTTTATTGTTAAAATATTTCGTTCAACACATGACTAATCTCAACGGATGGGTACAGTCAACACATGAACCTTTATTTTATAATATTTCTATTTTCTAAATTGGAATGAGGCCCAATCAATCACCATATAATGTTAATTATATGGACTTTTCATACATCACACGTATATAATAGCATTGAAAATAATCAACCATCAACCAAAGTGCACTACGCTGTATAAGCATCAAATATAGATATCCAACGCTTATAATAGCCTGTCAATCAATCGATCGACATATTTAATCAATCAGGATGAGTGAACTTCAAATTTCATCCCAACACCCGTGTGGGGTTTCAAACAATCAAACACAGATTTTATTTGTGCAGTTGAGCGATGTGTAAAATTTATCGTCCCAATCAATGTCAGTCAAATAGGTGTACATAAACAAACCGTCGGGTTTGTAAATGAATATTTTATTTTATTCACTTTCATGTTAAAAATTATATTTTTAACGATAAAATATTTTATTTCAACATACGAATTTCTATCCAATTCATTCTTTAAATAAAATGATATTTTTATTTTTCTAACTTATTTTAGAAAATTTCGGCGGCATAACGGCACGATACTAGAAACGGGACGAGGCCTAGCCTTATCCCCGGTCTAGTGAAGGCCCACGCCATTCACACATCAATCAAATCAATTTATTTCACCAAACGACCAAATTTCAATCAAATAATCTAACTAACTACACAACCAAACAATTAAACAAACAAGCCATCCATGGTCTGTGGATGACGGGTGTCGGGTGCTACTAAACACCGTCTGCATCCTAGTATATATATATATATATATATATATATATATATATATATAACTAGAAAAAGAAATTGAAAGGTGAGAAATTCTCACCGATAGCTATCCAACCATCTTGACTCTTCTTTTATATAAATCTTCGTCGTTCTCACCTTTTGTCATCTTCGTTTGCTCGTAGCCACTACATATATAAAAATCACTCATTTTTATATTTTGATGTCTTTAAAATAAAAATCACATTTTTATTTGTTCACTTTCAATTCAAAAATCATATTTTTATAATCGCTTCATACATTTAAAAATCGAACTTTCACTTCGCTATTCAATATATAAAAATCGAATTTTTACTATGCTATTCAATATACAAAAATCGAATTTTTACTATGCTATTCAATATATAAAAATCGAATTTTTATACCGCTACTATATAGATAAAAATTATATTTTCACATCGATGTTCATATAGTAAAGATTATATTTTTATCACGCTATTCTTCATATAAAGATTTCGCCTTTTCAAAAATAAAGTTTTCGCCTTTTCAAAAATAAAGTTTTCACCTTTTCAAAAATAAAGTTTTCGCCTTTTCAAAAAAAAAAAAAATCTAATCTTTTGCATTTTAAAAATCGAATCTTTGATAAGGTAAAAATCATGTCTTTGTCTACTATGATAATGAAAACTGATTTTGCTTTAACTAAACAAATTAATTAAATAAAACAAATAAAAATAAAACACAAAAAAAAAACTTACCGGGGGGGGGGGGGGGTCTTTGTCGCGATCCGACTTCGAGGAGGGGGGGTTCACCACCGTCGGAGGGGCTTAGGGTGGCTCGAGGGTGGGCGCTCGGGTAAGAAGAAGAGGGGCGGAGGTGGAGGAAGGAGGGGGCGCGGCTTCAAGGGGGGTGCGGTGGTCTCGGGTTCCAGACGAAGAAAAGGGGGGGTTTGAGATTGGGGCTCGCGGCTTACGTGGGTGGAGGCGCTCCGTTGATGGGAGGGGCGGCGGGGCGATGGGGAGCTAGGGCACAGCGGCGACGGCTTTCTTCTTTTTTTTTTTTCTGTTCGATTTTTCTGAAGGAGGCGGGGAGAAGGAGAATAAAAGGAAGGGTAGGGGTTTAAGTGTAAATACATATTAATATTTTTATTTATTTTATTTTGCAAAAAGTTGACTTTCACATACGACCTCGAAACGAGGCCCACCGCCTGTCGTCCATAGCGTTTTACCCCCATTCCGAACACAATGGGATATGTATCATAGGCTGATTCGGCTGTTACAATCAGTTTCCGTTAAAATCAACATATAACTCTATATATTGAATTTGAACGCACATTTCATTTTACCGGTGTCACATACTAACTAGAAAAATTCCAGAAAAATATTTTCTAGCTTCGTATTGACGATACGGTCCTAACAAAACTAGTTCCGTCGAATTCTGAGACCGTTAGAAAAATGGCCATTTTCCAGTCGATTAAAATCAACTGAAACTGGTCAAACGCGTTTTCCTTTGCCACGCTCACATATGGATTCGAAAAATTACGAAATTTGGAATCTAGCAATAACTTTACATCACGGACCCAACAAAAGTGGTTTCGTCGAAATCCGAGGTCGTTTGCAAAATTGCTATTTTTAAGGGCCTGAATTCCATAGCGACTATTCAGAATTTTCAACTGGACATATATTTTGATTCCCGCTATGAAATCTCGATTTTTCGGATTCGTTGGAAAGATATCATCATTTAGATCCTATCATTCTTGGTTTCACTAAAATCCGGATTGTTTTGCACCCGGTACTTTCAATTGAAGTTTGAAACCGAATTATCGAACTACCGCGCCATTTTCAATTCCTTTTATAATTATATATAATTATTTATATTCGAACGGCGACGCGTATAAATATATACGTTCTAAATATATTCAAAATAAATTTCTCGTCGATATTATTTAAAATAATTCATTTTAAATGTTCAAAATTCGCTAAAATCGCCAAAATAAAAATTTTAAACTGGCCCAGATTTTCGGGTTATTACAATCTCCCCCACTTAAAACTTTTCGTCCCCGAAAAGGAACAAAGTCGAAAGTGTTTTGATTATTTAACTCTACGTTCGATTTGGCTTCCATTCTCCAACTTTTCAGTTTCTGAGAATTTTCAAATTTTTCAAAAATTTGGCTAACACCCGGAATTTTCAAAAAATTTCGCCATAACCTCCCCTGCACCGGGAGCCACGGGAAAATCCCGAAATTGCCATATAGGCCTTCTGATCTCAAAAAGAAAAAGAAAAAGCCAAGCGGCTAGCCAATAGGCTCATAAAATCATCATCACCCAAGCAAAACAGTAAATTATGTAGTAAACATGTACCTATTTGTCGGGCAAACAAATTTTATTCTCTGCTCTAGCCTCCTTGCTATGACCTGTTCAATGCAAGTATATGTATATGCAAGCAAATGCGACCAATTTTCAATATAGTTCAAAATTTGATGCAATTAGGCATAATGGTTCAAAATTAGCAAACAAATAAACGAACAACACAAACAGTAATCAATTAGTGGATTAGAGTTTCAAATTCATAATTTTGATACATATACAGAAAATCATGTTTTTGATGCCAATTCACAACAAAGTGTTCTAGCTATATAAGTTTTGGTTCTCACACCAGTCTGATGGAAATATATAGATATGACACCTTCGAAACACGAACATAAATATTGATGATGCCATGGTCATCATCAACATCATCTCCGGGCGACTAGAGTGTAATTCTATATCTATCTAATATATTAAAACTTCGAATATACGTTCATGACGCGCATATGCAAAATCTTTATATATTTGATTGTCCAAATTCAAAATAAATAAATAATCAAATACGTATCAAACGATTTAAATTTTAAAACAAAATTGTTTTCATTTGAAAAATATACTCTTCACACTCGTTCTAGGATACTACTGATCCTATCTCTAACGAGTCATTCTAATTGGATATTGCTAATCCAATATCTGATGAATTCTTTCGTATGGTTCTAATGTGTCTTGTTCTCGAGCTCTGTAAACCAAAGCTCTGATACCACTGTAAGAACCCGTAACTTCCCCGTGAAGGAAAGAGCGGATACTTTGAGAACAACACACAAATGAACGCAGACAGAAGAACATTTTATTGCTATTACTACAATTCCATCAGATACAAGAATATAAAGAGTATAAATGAATAAATATACATTCGATAAATATCAGAGATTACAATAAATTACATAGCAGCGGAAAATAATACAAAGCACAACTGAAGGTGATATACGGATACAGAGCTTTCCGGATACCATTCCAGCTGTAAACCAGGATCCTGTGAATATAACGCAAAACCAAAACTACTAGCTGCCCATGTCGAAAATAAGGGCACCCAGAGTTTAGGTTAAAACAATAAACTCCAGGTCAGTCATGTGACTGGTGTGAGAACTAAAACAGTCATTTAAAACTTTATTTTAAAAGAGAGTAATTCAAGGGACCACGCCGTATAACACGGAACGGGTTTCCTCCCAAGAATACCAGTGCATAGAATAAACAGCGCAATGCTTTTTCGAAAAATGAAGCTATTATAAGACCCAGGTCCCATCACACAATGCAACGCAAGCCGGAGGATAGGGTTTTCCCTTATAATAGCCAAACATGCTTGGTACGTTTAAAACAAATCATTTGATACTATAATAAGTGTATAGTGTCAAAACAATTTCAATCATAAATATAAATCATAGATGGCATGGGTGCCATCTATCATGTCGCCATACTAGTTCTACAATTAAAACCGCAATATCACGTATTGGAAATTGGATTTCCGTCATGAGTCGAGGCAAGGGGCAAGCTCCTCTCCGCTTCGAGACACTCTAGCAAATGCTCAGGACTACACACTCTGGGCAGCCACTTGGATCGGTTGGGTCGGTCCTCACTTACGTTAGAGGATTGGTTATGCCTGAACACACGTTTCCCGGTCCTTACAGACCTATAATCGAGGCGCCTCATTCCAACAACCACAAAGGTGAAAAGTATATAAATGTCAGGGCTGGTAAGTCACTGACACCACCAAAGCTAGAAAGAAACGTCGTGTTCTCCCAACGGCCCGTATCCCGTTTTTAACTCATACCGAGGTGTGAGGCTCGCGAATTCACGTTACACACAAAGCTGCCATGTAGGCGTGCTTTGATCATCAACCACAAGACTTTGCTTTTCATCAGAAGCCTTGATCATTGCATCTTAGCGTGCCACATAGGCAATTCATGCCATGTGATTGATATCTATCGATATATAACCTCTAAGCTCGTACGTCTCAGAGAAGGGCGTTAAGCAAGAGAATAAATTCTCCGCCACCAAGCAGATATATATTTAACAGAAATCAATCAACACAGAATAAAATCCAATGTCCGACACACAATCCATTTACAAGTTCGTCCTGGGTCTGAACGAAACCGGAGGCACTTTCCTCGCATATCCATCCATCTCCCAGTACGTCTGGACGACCACCAACTATTTCCATCGTCTTGGGTGTACAGCCCAATCAGGATCGTCAGTAATTATCCCTACGATGTGAAGACTTCCGGTCTTCGACCACCGTCTTCATCTTCGACATATCGTCGAATCGGTTATTCAGAATGGGTATAAACCCGGACTTTCCGAACAACCCGCGTATATTAAAAACAAATGTTACACAAACTCAACATACGCCTCATTCCAATTCAGAATATTCTTTTATTCACCAAATCACATTCTTAGGGAAAGGTCCCCATTAATTTTATCCAAGATAAATTCTTTGAAATTTATCCTTTACTCTTCCTTTGGATGTCGTTTCAAACCAAATTATGGTTTTCTAAACTAGTCGAGATTAGCGAACCACAACGAAGTAATTATTTATTTTATTTCCCAATCCCAACCTATTCATCCCATTAAGCAAAACTGGTAATACTCCATATCTAACACCACGATGTTATCGGTAAAATTAATTACCATTTCTCGTTCAAATCTAATTAAAGATTTAACTATCGCTTTGGAGCAAAACTGGCGATACTCCATTCTCGCTCATTTCTAAATTTGATAATTTAGATTATAGATTCACATTTCGACCCAATTGCAGATTCGTTAAAACTCCTTTTACTGGGTTAAAGAACTAGGTGTTATTTAAAACACAGTTCACGACAAACCCAAATCACATTCTATTTATCATCGGGTTAAAGAACTAGTGTTATTTAAAACACCGTTCACGATAAACCCATTTCAAATCCTATCAAATATATTAGAAATTCCGATTATTTAAAACCCCTTTTTAAATCTAATTTATTTATTTAAAAAAAAATCGGGTTTTAAATTTAGTTCAATCTAGTTCATTTCGATAAAAATCTATTTTTATCTTTTCAAATATGGAGTTTTTCGTCCCAAATTTTGCCAAATCATTTCTTATGATTTTACACAAATTATTACTATTTTTAATAATTTTATCAAGGTCCGTACAGTCGATTTCCAACAATTGCCATCGAACTGCACTTACAGCGACCTTTTTCAAATTTGATTTGGACGTATCTTCAAATCCAACCGTTAGATTTCAAATTTCTAATATTCTTAGAAAGCTCTTTCGATACGAACCCAACGGTTCCGGTTTTAGGAGAATCCGACGGTCGGATCTCCCGTAATGTCCGTTTGAAATAAATGGTCGAAATTCACGAACTGCCGCGGCGCGGCGCGTTCTATTCAGGCCATTATATTATATATATAATATAAATTTCGTCGATTTTTATTTAAAACGAATTTTATAAATAGTTTTGAATTCGTTTCAAAAACATTTCCAACCTTTATTTCAGATTCAAATCAAAATTGAATTTCCTATTATAAATCCTTTTTACTTTTATTTCTATTTGATTTCAATTCAAATCGATTTTAATTCGATTCGAATTCATTTCGTTTTCCATTCAATTTAAATTCAATTCGTTTTCTATTCAATTTCATTTCGAAATCGTTATCTATTCAATTTCATTTCGAAATCGTTATTTATTCAATTCGAATTCGTTATCTATTCAATTTCATTTCGAAATCGT
The DNA here is from genome assembly GCA_030737875.1 of Allium sativum. Lineage (NCBI taxonomy): Eukaryota > Viridiplantae > Streptophyta > Magnoliopsida > Asparagales > Amaryllidaceae > Allium > Allium sativum. The sequence goes on from CM060913.1 coordinate 1,051,273,380, forward strand.
TATCTATTCAATTTCATTTCGAAATCGTTATTTATTCAATTTAATTCGAATTCGTTATCTATTCAATTCAAATCAAATTCGTTATCTATTCAATTCAAATCAAATTCGTTTTATATTCAATTCGAATTCGTTTCCTATTCAATTTGAATTCGTTTCCTATTCAATTTAATTCAAATTTCATTTCAAAATATGCGATTTCGAAATCACTTTTCAATATTCATTTTAAAATGAGTAAAATCGATATAAATATCGTTCACGTCTAAATGGCGTCAATCTAATCAACACGGCTTCATATATTTCTATTTTCAAATGTTCTGTTTCAAATATTTCTTTTTCAAATACTTCTATTTCAAATATTTCGTTTTCAAATACTTCTATTTCAAATATTCTGTTTCAAATATTTCTTTTTCAAATATTCTGTTTTCAAATATTTCTTTTTCAAATATTCTGTTTCAAATATTTCTTTTTCAAATATTCTGTTTCAAATATTTCTTTTTCAAATATTTCTTTTTCAAATATTTCGTTCAACACATGACTAATCTCAACGGATGAGTACAGTCAACACATGAACCTTTATTTCATAGAGATAAAGATATAAATTTTATTGTTAAAATATTTTGTTCAATACATGACTAATCTCAACGGATGAGTACAGTCAACACATGAACCTTTATTTTATAGAGATAAAGATATAAATTTTATTGTTAAAATATTTCGTTCAACACATGACTAATCTCAACGGATGAGTACAGTCAACACATGAACCTTTATTTTATAATATTCTTTATTTTCTAAATTGGAATGAGGCCCAATCAATCACCATATAATGTTAATTATATGGACTTTTCATACATCACACGTATATAATAGCATTGAAAATAATCAACCATCAACCAAAGTGCACTACGCTGTATAAGCATCAAATATAGATATCCAACGCTTATAACAGCCTGTCAATCAATCGATCGACATATTTAATCAATCAGGATGAGTGAACTTCAAATTTCATCCCAACACCCGTGTGGGGTTTCAAACAATCAAACATAGATTTTATTTGTGCAGTTGGGCGATGTGTAAAATTTATCGTCCCAATCAATGTCAGTCAAATAGGTGTACATAAACAAACCGTCGGGTTTGTAAATGAATATTTTATTTTATTCACTTTCATGTTAAAAATTATATTTTTAACGATAAAATATTTTATTTCAAAATACGAATTTCTATCCAGTTCATTCTTTAAATAAAATGATATTTTTATTTTTCTAACTTATTTTAGAAAATTTCGGCGGCATAACGGCACGATACTAGAAACGGGACGAGGCCTAGCCTTATCCCCGGTCTAGTGAAGGCCCACGTCATTCACACATCAATCAAATCAATTTATTTCACCAAACGACCAAATTTCAATCAAATAATCTAACTAACTACACAACCAAACAATTAAACAAACAAGCCATCCATGGTCTGTGGATGACGGGTGTCGGGTGCTACTAAACACCGTCTGCATCCTAGTATATATATATATAACTAGAAAAAGAAATTGAAAGGTGAGAAATTCTCACCGATAGCTATCCAACCATCTTGACTCTTCTGTTATAGAAATCTTCGTCGTTCTCTCCTTTTGTCATCTTCGTTTGCTCGTAGCCACTACATATATAAAAATCACTCATTTTTATATTTTGATGTCTTTAAAATAAAAATCACATTTTTATTTGTTCACTTTCAATTCAAAAATCATATTTTTATAATCGCTTCATACATTTAAAAATCGAACTTTCACTTCGCTATTCAATATATAAAAATCGAATTTTTACTATGCTATTCAATATATAAAAATCGAATTTTTACTATGCTATTCAATATATAAAAATCGAATTTTTATACCGCTACTATATAGATAAAAATTATATTTTCACATCGATGTTCATATAGTAAATATTATATTTTTATCACGCTATTCTTCATATAAAGATTTCGCCTTTTCAAAAATAAAGTTTTCGCCTTTTCAAAAATAAAGTTTTCGCCTTTTCAAAAATAAAGTTTTCGCCTTTTCAAAAAAAAAAAAAAATCTAATCTTTTGCATTTTAAAAATCGAATCTTTGATAAGGTAAAAATCATGTCTTTGTCTACTATGATAATGAAAACTAATTTTGCTTTAACTAAACAAATTAATTAAATAAAACAAATAAAAAAAACAAAAAAAAAACTTACAGGAGGGGGGGGGGGGTCTTTGTCGCGATCCGACTTCGAGGAGGGGGGGTTCACCACCGTCGGAGGGGCTTCGGGTGGCTCGAGGGTGGGCGCTCGGGTAAGAAGAAGAGGGGCGGAGGTGGAGGAAGGAGGGGGCGCGGCTTCAAGGGGGGTGCGGTGGTCTCGGGTTCCAGACGAAGAAAAGGGGGGGGGTTCGAGATTGGGGCTCGCGGCTTACGTGGGTGGCGGCGCTCCGTTGATGGGAGGGGCGGCAGTCTCAGGCGGCGGGGCGATGGGGAGCTAGGGCACAGCGGCGGCGGCTTTCTTCTTCTTCTTTTTTCTGTTCGATTTTTCTGAAGGAGGCGGGGAGAAGGAGAATAAAAGGAAGGGTAGGGGTTTAAGTGTAAATACATATTAATATTTTTATTTATTTTATTTTGCAAAAAGTTGACTTTCACATACGACCTCGAAACGAGGCCCACCGCCTGTCGTCTATAGCGTTTTACCCCCATTCCGAACACAATGGGATATGTATCATAGGCTGATTCGGCTGTTACAATCAGTTTCCGTTAAAATCAACATATAACTCTATATATTGAATTTGAACGCGCATTTCATTTTACCGGTGTCACATACTAACTAGAAAAATTCCAGAAAAATATTTTCTAGCTTCGTATTGACGATACGGTCCTAACAAAACTAGTTCCGTCGAATTCTGAGACCGTTAGAAAAATGGCCATTTTCCAATCGATTAAAATCAACTGAAACTGGTCAAACGCGTTTTCCTTTGCCACGTTCACATATGGATTCGAAAAATTACGAAATTTGGAATCTAGTAATAACTTTACATCACGGACCCAACAAAAGTGGTTTCGTCGAAATCCGAGGTCGTTTGCAAAATTGCTATTTTTAAGGGCCTGAATTCCATAGCGACTATTCAGAATTTTCAACTGGACATATCTTTTGATTCCCGCTATGAAATCTCGATTTTTCGGATTCGTTGGAAAGATATCATCATTTAGATCCTATCATTTTTGGTTTCACTAAAATCCGGATTGTTTTGCACCCGGTACTTTCAATTGAAGTTTGAAATCGAATTATCGAACTACCGCGCCATTTTCAATTCTTTTTATAATTATATATAATTATTTATATTCTAACGACGACGCGTATAAATATATACGTTCTAAATATATTCAAAATAAATTTCTCGTCGATATTATTTAAAATAATTCATTTTAAATGTTCAAAATTCGCTAAAATCGCCAAAATAAAAATTTTAAACTGGCCCAGATTTTCGGGTTATTACACATAACTTTGATACATAGTCCAAAAATCATATTTTTGATGCCAAATCACAACAATAAGCCCTATCTAATTTTGATTCTCACACCAGTCAATAGGAAATATATAGATATCAAACTTTCAGCACTCGAATATAAACACTGATGATGATGCATTAATCATCAGAATCATCTCCGGGCGACTAGAGTGTGATTCTACATCTATCCAATATATTTGGGAGTTCGTATACACGCTAGCTAGGCGTATATGCAAAATCTTCATATACTAGATTGTCTAAATCAATTAAAAATAAATTATTCAAATATGTATAATACGATTTAAATTTCAAACCAAAATTTGTTTTTCTTTTTATATTTCAAAAATATACTCTTCACACTCGTTCTAGGATAGTACTGATCTTATCTCTAACGAGTCATTCCCATTGGATATTACTAATCCAATTTCTGATGAATTCTTTCGTATGGTTCTAATGTGTCTTGTTCTCTGAGCTTCGTAAACCAAAGCTCTGATACCACTGTGATAGCCCGTAACTTCCCCGGTAAGGAAAGCCCGGATTACCTTGAGAACAACACAGAAAAGAACGCAGACAGAAGAACATTTCATTGTTAATTACAACAATTCATCAGAATACAAGAATATACAGAGTATAAACAAATAATATACATCAGAAAATATCAGAGATTACAATACATTACATAGCAGCGGAAAATAATACAATACACAACTAGAAGTAATACACGGATACAGGGCTTTCTGAGTGTTGTTCCAGCTGTAAATCAGGATCCTTTGAATATAAATCTGCAAAACTAAAACTACTAGCTGCCCGTGTCAAAATAAGGGCACCCAGAGTTTAGGTTAAAACAATAAACTTCAGGTCAGTCATGTGACTCGTGTGAGAACTAAAGCAGTTATTTATCTTTATTTTAAAGTTAGGTAAATCAAGGGACCACGCCAAATAACACGGAACGGGTTTCCTCCCAAGAACACCAGTGCATAAAACAAACAGCGCAATGCTAAATAAAGAACAATGAAGCTATTATAAGACCCAGGTCCCATCACACAATGCAACACAAACCGGAGGATAGGGTTTTACCTTATAATAGCCAAAGAATGCTTGATACGCTAAATTTCATGTTTTATTCTTAACCAGACTCCAACCGTAAATTAGTAAGAGAACGATTCCCTAAGTATTAAACCCGAAGGTCAAAACCAACATCAGACCAATACCCAGGAAACCACCCATCTTAGCTCGTTTCCAGTTAGTTTCTGATTTTATATACAATCATAAATATCAATCATAGGCGGCATGAATGTCCCATACTACTCTGTCGCCATATATAGGTATACAATCAAAACCGCAAAATGTCTTATTGGAAGTTGGGTTATCATTTATGGTATGAACCGAGGCTAGGGATCGTCCTCTATCGATTCGAGACAATCTAGCCTACCATGTCTCAGGATCAGAGCTCGAGTGACCCTTGGATCGTCAGGGCCGGTCCACACGTAGTGGATTATTATGCCTGAACAATACGTCTCCCCACCCTATGGGGGCGCAAATGAGCCAACGAATGACTCCATCGGCTTCACATAGTCACCGATATATTCGAGGCGCCTCGCAACAGCAACAACCACATAAGTCAAACTCATCAGGGCGTGTAAAACCAATGACGCCACTTCTAGCTAGAAAGAAACGCATGTCCTCCCTGAAGTCCTCTCCCGTTTCTGGTTCATACCGGGTGTGAAACTCGCGAATTAAACGTTACACAAAGCTATGCCACAAAGGCCGTGCTTTGATCATCAACCACAAGACTTTGCTTTTCAACAGAAGCCTTGATCATTTGCCACTTAGGCATGCCACACAGGCAATTCACTCTATGCGTTTGATATCCATCAATATATAACCCCTGAGCTCGTACGTCTCAGAGAAGGCCGTTAAGCAAGAGAATAAATTCTTCGCCGCCAAACAGATATATATTTAATAGAAATCAATCACACAGAATAAAATCCAATGTCAGACACACAGTCCATTTACAAGTTCGTTCTGGGTCTGAACGAAACCGGAGGCACCTTGTACCTCGCATATCCATCGATCTCCAAGTATGTCTGGACGATCACTAACTGATTCCCTCCTCCTGGGTGTACGGCCCAATCAAGATCTTCAGTAATTATCCAAACGACGTGAAGACCTACGGTCTTCAACCACCGTCTTCATCTTCGACTAATCGTCGAATCAGTTATTCAAAATGGGATAAACCCGGTCTTTCTGAATAACTCGCATATATAATAAACAAGTGTTGCACAAACACAACATACGCCTCGTTCCAATTCATCAGTCACTAATCGTAAATTAGCAAGAGAATAATTCCCCAAATATTAACCCCGAAGGCCGAAACCAACATCAGATCAATACCCAGGAAACCATTCTTCTTAGCCAACCTACAGTTAGCTTCTAAATTTCACATTCTTAGGGATAGGTTCCCATTAATTTTATCAAAGATAAATTCTTTTAAATTTATTTTGAATATCAAATCAAACTAGTCGGGATTAGCGAACCACACCGAAGTAATCATTTATTTTATTTCCCAATCCCAACCTATTCATCCCATGAAGTAAAACTGGTCATACTTCATATCTAATACCACAGTGTTATCGGTAAATTAAATTACCATTTCACGTTCAAATCTATTTAAAGATTTAACTATCGCCCGGAGCTAAACTGGTGATACTCCATTCTCGATCTTTTCAATCTAATTAAAGATTCATTAAAACTCCACTTAGTTTTAATCTTTGACTGGGTTAAAGAATCAGTGTCATTTAAAACACGGTTCACGATAAACCCCAAAATCAATACCAGTTCAATTCTAATTAAATATTATTTAATTGGTACACGTCATTAAATCTAAATAAAAAGATTTAATCTTTTTCTCAACTGGGATTAAGAACAGTGTTAATGAAGACACCATTCACGACAAACCCAAATCACATTTGATATTAAATACTAGGCTCTGTATAGAAAATATATCGGCTTATTTTCAATATCAAATTCTACGACCAACAAATATCGTATTGGAAATAACGATATCGATATATCTTTCAAATTTCCATCACTCTATCTGTATAATCATGAAATCCAACATCGAAATATTCCAAAGACAATTTCGATTCAAATCCATTACAATTCAATTATTGGAAATTTTGGTTACTTTTAAAACCCTTTTCAAATTCAATTTATTTATAAATAAATATAATTATAATTCCAGTTCAAAACTAGTTCATTTCGATAAAAAACTATTTTTATCTTTTCGAGTATGGAGTTTTTCGTCCCAATTCTTCCCAAATCATTTCTTATGATTTTACTCAAATTATTACTATTTTTAATAATTTTATCAAGGCCCGTACGGTTGATTTCCATCAACGGCCATCGAACTGCACTTACAGCGACCTTTTCGAAATTTGATTTGGACATAATTCCAAATCCAGCCATTAGATTTCAAATTTATAACATTCATTAGAAAGCCCTTTTCGATACGAACCCAATGGTTCTGGATTTAGGAGAATCCGACAGTCGGATCTCCCGCAATATCCATTCGAAGTCAATGGTCGAAATTCGCGAACTACCGCGGTGCGGTGCGTTCTATTCAGGCCATTATATTATATATAATATATATTTCGTCAATTTCCTTTTAAAACGTATTTTATAAATTGTTTTTAAATTCGTTTTCAAAACGATTTCAACTTCATTTCAAATTCAAATCAAAATTAAATTTTCCTTATAAATTCGTTTTAAATTCATTTCAAATTGATTTCAATTCAAATCGATTTTTTATTCAATTTCAGTTCGTTTTCAATTCAATTCGAATTCATTTCTATTCAATTTCAATTCGAATTCAATTCAATTCAATTTCTATTCGAATTCATTTTCAATTCGAATTCATTTCAAATTGTTTCCATTATATTTCAATTCGATTCGAATTCATTTTATTTTCAATTCAATTCGAATTCTAATTCATTTCAATTCAATTCGAATTCTAATTCGTTTCAATTCAATTCGATTTCTAATTCGTTTCAATTCAATTTGAATTCTAATTCGTTTCAATTCAATTTAATTCGAATTTCATTTCAAAATATTCGATTTTGAAATCACTTTTCAATATTCATTTTAAAACGAATATAATCGATATAAATATCGTTCGCGTCAAAATAGCGCATATCTAATCAACACGGCTTTATATATTTCTATTTCAAATATTCTATTCAAATATTTTGTTTCAAATATTTCTTCTCAAATATTTTATTCAAATATTTCCCTTCAAATATTCTATTTCAAAACTGGAATGAGGCCCAATCAATTACCATAGATTTTATTTCTATGGATTTCCATACAACGCATGTATATATCAACAATGACAAATAATCAACAATCATCCAGAGTGCATTCTACACTGTATAAGCATCAAATATAAATATTCAATGCTTATAACAGCCTGTCAATCAATCGATCGACATACAACTAATTATTGGGATTAGTGTATGTCCAATTTCATCCCAACACCCGTGTGAGGTTTCAAACAATCAAACACATATTTTATTTGTGCAGTTGGGCGATATGTAAAATTTATTGTCCCAATCAATATTAGTCAAATCAGTGTATATAAACAAATCGGCCGATTTGTTTATAAATATTTACTTTATATACACGTTAAAAATTATGTTTTTAACTACAAAATATTTTCTACTATAAAATATTTTATTTCATTCCACATCACACAATCCAATTTCACAACACAGCAATCAAACAAACAAGTCATCCATGGTCTGTGGACGGTGGTTTCGGGTGCTACTAAGCACCGTCTGCATCCTAGTATATATTTTAACTAGAAAATTAAAATAAATTGAGGAGTTCTCACAGAGGGTTCCACTCCCCCGTGCTTTACTTTTGAACTGCTGAACCGTCTGGATCTGTTTGAAATTCCAATGTAGTCCTTTTTATGCTGTTCACAATAAAAATTATATTTTTATTGCTTCATTCCAATAAATAAAAATCATATTTTTATTTCTACTTCATATATTTTTTCGACGCTTCTTTCTATATAAAAATTATATTTTTATAATTCTACTTCCTATATAAGGATCGAATTTTCATATCATCGCTATAAAAATCACATTATTATTTCAACACATATATAATAAAAATCAGATTTTTATTTCGCTACATATATAAAGATAATATTTTTATATTCTCTATTATATAAAAATCATATTTTTAATACTTCTACTTTATAAAAATCATATTTTTAATACTTCTACTTTATAAAAATCATATTTTTATCATCCCTACTATATAAAAATTATATTTTTATTCCTTCTACATAATAAAAATTATATTTTTATTTATCTAAAAACCATGTGTTTATATTCAAAGAAAAATCAATTTTTCTTCTATGTAATGTAAATAAATAAATAAAATCAGTTTTATCTATAATTAAAAATTTGAAAACTCACTGTCAATAATCAGCGTCGTTCTTCGCTGCGCTCTGCACCATTCGTCGGAGACCGAGGGGAAAAGACGTGGCGTCGGAGTCTGATAGCCTAGGAGATGGCTACTCGCAGTCAATCGGAGCGGGGTGGGGGTCTTCGTGGTGGCGTTGTGGCCAACGGAGGAGGGCGAGGCAGTTCTGGGCTTTGGGCGGTCTTGTGGTGCTCGTGGGTTCAGGGAGGGCTCGATTCTCGAGCTGGGGGCGATGGAAATTGAGGAGGGGAGTCAGGGCGGCTTCAGCAGCTAGGGAGGAGTGGGTACGGCGCCTCCGGCGGTGTAGGAGGGAGGTCGAACGCGATTTGGATCGCATGTTTTTTTTCCTTTTTTTAATCCTCAAACTGACGAGAGAGATAATGAAGAGATGGGGGCCGTTGACTGAAAGGATAAGGGAGGGAGGGTTTATTTAATTAATTAATTCTAAAAAGCAACTTTCAAATTCGATCTCCAATCGAGACCCAACGACTGTCGTCCCTAGCTAATCACCCCCATTCCGAACACAATGGGATATGTATCGTGGGCCAATTCCATTGTTTCGGTCTGTTTCCGCTAGATTTGAAATATAAATCATTATATTGAATTTTAAATGTACATTTTAATTTACCGAGGTCACATGCGGATCCTAAAAACTCCCGAAAAATATTTTCTAGCTTCATATCGACGATACGGTCCTAACAAAACTAATTTCGTCGAATTCTGAGACCGTTGGGAAAATGGTCATTTTCCAGTCGATTAAAATCAATATAAACTGGTCAAACGCGTTTTACTTTGCCACGCTCAAATATTGATTCGAAAAATTACGAATTTTGAAACCTAGCAATAACTTGACATCGCAGATCCAACAAAACTAGTTTCGTCTAAAACTGAGGTCGTTTGCAAAACGGCTATTTTCAAGGCCTTTATAAATATTAAAAAATATATAAATTCCACAGCGACTTTTCTGAATTTTAAGCTGGGCATATCTTTCAACTTCTAAAGTGAAATCTCAGTATCTTTCATCCGTTAGAAAGATATCGTCAAACAGATTTAGATATTTCTGGTTTCGCCCAATTCCGACTTAAAAATTCGAAATCAAAATTTCAAACTACAGCGCCATTTCAGGCTCGTTATATAATTAAAATAAATTTATTCGTTTTAACTTCGTCAAAAATAAATTTTCCTTCGTTATTATTTAAAATAATTCATTTTAAATAATCAATATTCATTAAAATAGCCAAAATAAAAATTTTAAATTGGCTCAGAATTTCCGGGTTATTACACCATAAATATAATGAAATGGACAAGTTAACTTATTTCGTGAAGTTCCAAACGCTAATGTAGGGTGTAAAATACTTCAAATGAAAAGTTGCCTATTTGTCAAAATAAAAATTTCAAAAAAATTCTATAAATTAAATTATGACTACGCCTAAAAAATCTTGCAATAATAATCTATTTCGGATTTTATAAAATTAATTTTGTTATAATCCTATATCGTTTGGAAATTAAATTGAATCAATTTCAAAATAAACAAATAATCTAATTTGAATTTATGACTTGATATTTCAAATTAAAACAACATTCATAATAATTAAAATCGATTCATTTATTTAATAAATCGTTATAAAATCCTTTTTAAATTATCAATACAACATTTAAAACCAATTTAAATGTTCAAAATTAAATGGTTAAAAATCCGAGTCATTACATTCTTTCGCCTTAAAAGAATTTCGTCCTCGAAATTGCTAAGCAGTAAAAATGCTATAAATCTAACTCTTCACAACCTACTTGGTTGAAATCCCGTACTCCATATCTTCACATTCGGTTCTTACATATAACGTTTAATTCTCATATCGATACCCGATTTGTTCCAAATGATCTGTCCTTCATTTTTGGACAATCCATTTTCACATTCCTATATATATGCTCTCCTGGGTATTTCACATTGATTCTAAATTAATTCAAAACTTTGCTTAACCAATCGGGTTTTCTAATTCCATATATTATTAACAAATCGATTTTCAATTATCAAATTTTCTTGAAAATTTTCTAACTCTTTAAATTTTCAAAAAAAATCGCCAGCATCTCCTTTTCTTGGCTTAATCGGTACAACCACAACCCGCCTTTCTAGGCCTTCTCTAATCCAAAAGAAGATTCAAAAGCCAAGCGGCTTACCCCATAGGCTCATAAAATCATTAAACCCAAGTAATATTGTAAACATGTACCTTTTGTCGGGTATGAATTCTATATGTTGCATTTTCCTCCATTCAATATCTGCTCAGCATACATATATCCATTTCCAGTTGGTTTCAAATCAATCCAACTTTTGATCTTTAACTTTTTGATTAGTTTACTTTTATTCACTAATCCAAACTGAGCCCTATTTTCAAAAATCAACCCACTTATTCTACTTGAGTTCAATTCCATCACAATTTAATTCCATACAACAACATCCAACATATATTCAACTTGCTTATTCATAAGTCGAATTCATATTAATATTTCGAATCTCAACATATTTTTTTTATTTAATTTCATTCAGAATTATTTCTAATCCAATCCAATTTTTTTTAACTTAAGTTAAATTTCAATTCATTTGGTACATTTTTACCATTTCAATCTATTCAACTTATACAAGTTAAATTTTAATTTCAGAACTCAAATTCCCAGGTTTTATTTCAAATTAGTTTGAAATCATACATATTTATACATATATGCAACCATAATAATTCAAAACTTTCGAATTCTCAAAGTAATTCATTTCTCAACCCAATTTCGTTAAAAAATCTTCCTATGGTAGCAATTCATCACTTAAAAACTCGAAAATTGATACAAATGATGTGGCCATCATCATCTGAATTATTTTCAAGCGACTGAAGTGATTATAATGCTTTAAGAATTTCAAAATCTATTTAAATTTTCAAAATCCATTTAAAACAATTTTTATTCAAATCCTTTCAAAAAAAAATCTTGATTAATTTCAAAACACTTCAGAAATATTCTTTAACTCCCGGGATTCAAATTCCATATTCTGGTTTGGATTCAATTTCAAATTTTCTCATTCGTATATATTATCCATATACAAATCATATTCAATTATAAGTCACCAATCTGCTTCATTTGATTGTAATAAAAATCAAAACATTCATATGTAATAATTCAGAAATTATTCCTTTCATATCAAAATAATTTTTGGGCAAAATTATTTCATTTACCCATTTTAAAACAATACTGTATCGAATTGCTTTGTTCGAGAGTTTAGAAACACCTATCGATACAGCTGTACATCCTGTATCGACCAGAATTCATAAACGACCCAACAAACCATCCAATACAATATAAAACAATTTTATATCAATATACAATTACGCTCCCTCATATATATACACTCAAACTCAATCTAGGGCATTACTAATCCTATCTCTATTGGGTTACGCGACAGAGCCAAGGTTATTCCTCAGCCTGGCTCTGATACCAAGTGTAGTGACCCGAATTTCCATACCCTTTGAGTTGACTAATAACACTACACATCTAACCCAAATTGCACAGAAATACGAATCATTATTAGAAAGAAGTTAGAGGATGAGAAATAGAAAGAAAGAAATATTAGAATAGAAGAAAAATGAAGAACACAAACTCACAGCAGAACGAATAAAATATATTAGATAACATAACTTTTGAAATAAAAACCAGTAACTGCATATACATACCATTTTCAGAGTACAACAACAATTTCTGGAACAGTTATAAATGCCTGTTTCCAGATATACAATGCGGAAAATATGATAGTCTATAGCTTAATGATAAAGTCTCCTGCCTCAAGCTCCTCCAAGTGCATCTTTGAAATCCCGACTACCTGACTGCCCTTACAAATTTGGGCACCCAAGAGTTTAGGGGAAAACAAACAAAATAAACTCTGGGTCAGTCATGGGACTGGTGTGAGTAAACTCCAACCATTTGTTTAACTTTCAAAAGAAATGATAATCATAAGACTGGTCCACATATAAACACGGATGGTTTTTACCTTACGATAACCAAAAACATTTTGATATCAAAATAGGGGGATATTATAATAGTGTCTACAAAAAATAAATAGAATCTAGCAGAATGCTTGCATCTCATGCTCTATATACAATATAAAATGGAAAACCGCAAGGCGCTTATTGGAGATTGGATTTCCAACATGACAAGGTATGGAACCACCTTTTGATAGTGTATTTCTAGAGGGGAATGCACTGGGTTTAACAAGAACGTCTTGCAAACCAGCCCACGCATGGCTGACCACTCATTTAACTTGAGTGTATCGAGCATATTATCACCAACTGTTGTGATCAGCAACCATTACCCAAAGCATCAGCAGTGAAATAGAATAAGAAGCAATTGAATTTTCCCTAGATCAAGTGATAATACCCCTACTGGGAATGACCCACATGGTCATGCTGCCTGCCCAATTTCTGTCATTTCTGGGTGATGAGGCTTGAGGTCACGATTATCTTTCAGAACATCTGGCCAACATTTACTTTGGATGCCCATCATTAGATCCGTCCATATATGTTGTCCTAGGACTGGACAAACCGAAGGTACTATCCCATCAATCCTTCTTGGGCAATTTCTACCTAGGATTGGCAGAACAACCCTTGCACTTTACTCCGTCTTCAAACATCTTCAGCATAAGTTGAATCGTAATGCTTATGCCAATACCGAGTGGTTTTCGAATAATAAACCTGATCCCGGTCTCTCCGTATTGACAACGGAGATATAAAATAAACTAAAAACTTTGATAGTCAGTGGTTTAACCATCAAAGGAACATCCAAACAATCAACGGTCCTATTTCCAAATGGAAATTTCTACCGATCAACCATCAAACAATACTGGCCCCTTTTTATATTAGTTCCTTATTATGTTATCAATTCCAAATTCCCATTTTCCCTATCTTTTCAAAGCTCGATTGTCTCTCTCGATTTTTGGAAAACATTTCCAATATCCTAATTTCTTTATTCGATAAAATATCTCTTATCCTGGTTAGAAAACATTTCTAAATATTCACAAATTCTTAGTTTCTATATTCAGAAAATTTCCCTTATTAATACGGGAAAATATTTCCATATTCCATTTATTAATTCCTCGTTGACCAATTCATTTCATTTTCTATGCATAGAAAATATCTCTCATTTTAAACATTCCAAAATCCTTTAAATTAACCTGATGTTATATAAATATTGTTATTATAACTCAAATCGTTTATTAACTAACCATATTGCTAACCACTTTTCACTGTCGAACCTTAACCATTCCTCCATCAAGCATGAAGTCAATCAAGTTGGGGTATAATTACCTCTTAGATTTTAATTGAACAACATTCTCAACTTTGAAATAGTCAAAGCTCACGGCTTCAAACAAAACATCGCTTACGTGACTCATATTCAATCTAGGAATCCACTTCTTTCACGTAAGAACATTGATTATAACAAAAGCGTTTTAATCATTGTATTTGATTTATAAAACATTATTTTTAATGGTAGCGTTAAAATCACGGTTTAGATTTATAAAACATTTGTTATAACGACAGCTCTAAAATCGTTGTTTGCATTTACAAAACATTTATGATAACAGTAGCATTATAATCGCTGTTTAGAGTTATAACGTTAGCGTTATAATCATTATTCCCAAATAATTGGTATATAAAAACATAACTTGTACTTATTAATTCAATTAACAAGTAAATAAATAATTAATTAATTAGATTTGATTAAAAACGGAAAGTAAAAATAAATACTTCCCTAAATTCGATATAATCGAATTCCAGTAATAACTCACTCTCGAATAATCTATATTCAACTTATATTCTGAACTTCGGAATTACTTAACCATTCCAGGTTAATTCAAAATCAAAATTCACTTTTGAATTTATCCTTTTCAAATCATTATCCAATTCCTTTATAGCCATTTCAGTCTACAATCATTATCACACTTTATTTTTATTTCGAATTTTAAACTAAAACTCATCATTTTCTTTTAAAACGACTGCACATTTCCCTTTTCATTCAAATTCCAATTTGGATGCATATTTCTAACCCATATTTCTTTTATAGATGCTTTCATTTGCAAAATATCTGCTCTAAACAATTATTCACTTTAATTGTGAATAATTTTTTTTTACATAATAAAATCCATTTGACTTTACCCTATCAAATCCAAATTCCATTATAACTTCTATTTACAATTGTTTATAGAAAATCTCATTATTAATTTCTAATATTTAGATCTCGTTTAAAATTTCCTTTTGTTAGACCAAAAAGTGGTTCTAACACCCAAATTGACTAAAATAGAAATAAAATAAGATCAAAAGTAAAATGGAGACAGAGAATTTATAGTGGTTCGGCGTTGAAAAGCCTACGTCCACTTTATAGTCACTTTCCTTGATGATATAGATGAAAGTACAATGAGATATTCACTCAATTTCACTCACTTTTCACGTGCATTCAATCAATTATCTCAAAATATATGTTGAATGACGATTTGGATTGTCTGGGAATGCTGGAATTCGGTTCTTGAAAGTGGTTGTACTCTCAAAGTGCCAAGAAGAAGATCCCTTTAATTGTCTCTGGGCGGGGTATTTATAGGTGGAAATTTACTCAGAATTCAATCCGGGTCGGAGCCACGTGTCTTCCATCCCATCGTCCTCGGGCTCGGATGGATTCTAGTGCTGACAGCGCATTAGAGTAGTGGTCATCGTGGGTAGGAAATGGTCATAACCGCTCCGAATATTCAGGCGATCGTGGGGTGAAGTGATATGGAATGTGGGTTCGGTTCGAAGAAGCGAGCAGAAGGGGTTTGGATCGGGACATCCGATCCGACCCGACCTGAGCTGAAACTGAGTCCTTATCCATTTCGCTCTGCTCCATTCCGAACTGGTAGTAGCCCTCCGATCCGACTGGTAGTAGCCCTCCGATCCGACTGGTAGTAGCCCTCCGATCCGACCCGATGCTTTCTAAGAAGAAAAGTTCTTCAACGCTTGACATCTCGACTTTGTGTTGCCTAGTTCACAAAGTAGGCTAACATTTTGCCCCCTCAAAGGATGCTTCTGTTGGAAACGGAGCATGCTTTGATTATCATTGCACAGTACCTTCCAGGTAATCTTCCTTTTAATTTTCCTCTTTAAGTCTGATCCAGTTTAAACGCCGAGGAAATATATAAAATTCCGTCCGTTTCGGATTCCGATCCGAATGGTTTTCTCTCTTCTTTCACTTAGCACTGGGTTAACAGGCCAAAAAGAGTTATTGGGCTCATATTCCGGTCCGAGCCGGGATACGAATAGCCACCATGTATCTATATAAATCCAGCCTTCATCTTCCTCTCACTTTCTTTTTCTTTCATCGTTTTAAAAGTTTCGCTCCGAAACCCTAGGTCTCAAAAAAGGAAAACTCTTACAATTCTCGTGCTAATCTCAAAATTAAACACCTTGGTAGGTTTAAATCCTTGGTTAATTTCATGATAATTGGTTTCAATTGAAATTCACGGTCAATTCGACCGATTTGGGTGTGGCTTCAATGCTACAGCATCCTCTTCCTCCGCTATCGTCGTTGGTGGCTCCGTTGCCACTTCGAGGCATTGGAAGAGGGAGTCTTAGCTTGTTCGATCATAACTGGGGTTTCAGAGATGAGATTGGGTTTAAAATTAAAGAAGAGGGAGAAGAAGGAGATTACAGGGGGTTGGTTCAGGCGATGGAGTAAGGAAAATGGAGGAAAAGAAAAGGAAGAGAGATCCAGAAGGCCGGATCGGGTCGGGGAAAACAGTTGAAGAGGGAAATAGAGCTCACCTAACCGGATCGGGTTGGACTGTAAAATAAAGGAGGAGAGAGGCATGACTGCCTAATCCGATCCGAACTGTTCGGGGAATCTACTTCCGAAACGATCCGACTTTGATTCCTGGGCTTCAATGTTTGTCCGAGTCCAAGGCAGGGCTACGCCCCCGATCCGATCACAATGAATGCACCCGAACCGAATCGAAGAGCAGTCCAACTTAATGCATAAGAACTTGTTTAACTGGCCCAATCAACTCTTGGCATAATCTTCAACTTAATGGATAGTTAGGATAGTGCCCTGCGAACATAAATGGACATCAAGAACTGCCTTGATCCTTATTACTTTGCCAAGATTTTGCGTCGCACTTTCAAACGTTAAATTTACACTTTCTGCATACACTGCTCACACTTTAGTTTGTATACATGCACGGGGGGATACGGGCTAATTTACTCTAACTTGTGCTATTGTTTCTTCAATAGTTTTGTGACCATGACATCCAGATGCTCCTCTAGATTAGCAGAGAAGAAGGAGGTCCCAGAGACATCCAACAAAATTACTCTTGAAGACATATCTTCTTCCTCGGATCCAGAATGGGATGATGAGGGCTCAGACTACGAGGTTGAAACTCGCGAAAGCGACAATGTGTCTTCTGAGGGTGGAGTTTCCCTGGGTTGTGAAGAGGAAGGAGGGATTGGCGATGCCCGAGCTCCTGATGAATTTGAGTCTGCCATCATACTGGAATCACCTCAAGATTCCGTTGAATCGACGATCGACAATGACAGACTTATCCGAATACGACTAAAGTACGGGATACCCAAAGGGGATACCTTGTTTCCATCAAAATATGATCGTCCCCACAACCCTCCGGAGGGGTATATGGCAGTCACTCGGTTGATGTGCATGGTCGGGGCTATCCCTCCATTTTCTCCTTTCATCGTCGATTTTCTAAGACAAATGCGGATTGCCCCCATGCAGCTGCATCCCAATTCCTATACTTACTTGTACACCCTATATGTAGCGTACTGTGAGATATTAGGCATAGAGCTCACTTTTGACGATGTTCACTTCTTCTATAACTTCAAGCACCGGACTCGAGAAACCCCTTCTTTCTGTTACTTCGAGTCTGTCCCTAAGAGGAAAATAATTCCAGCACATTCAATAGTAAAGCTGGGGACTCCAGGCTGGAATGGTTTTATGTAAAGAAACAACCAGGGTGTGCTAGGAGGTGGACGAAATCAAGTAAAGCACTGGTTTTCTAAATCTTGACTCTGTACATTCAAACCACCGCATTAATTCGTTTTTCTTTTTGTTTGCAGTTTATAACCCAAAACAAATATCGGACCAAGTATTCTTTGATCGGATGCACCAGCTCCTTAATGGTGATCAGAAGTTTTTAACTATTGATGAAGTCCTTAAGGACGAATATCGTCATCTTCATGGGTTGCTGTCCATTACCCGTAACATCGGTCACGGGACGGGTCCATATGTATATATTCCTCCAGTGGACGTAATCCCAGAAACGGGCGAAGGTTCGAGAGCTCCTACAGTGCCTCTTCAGGCTTCACCCTCTCCATCTTCTACTCAAGATGATGAATTGGCTAACATGGCCGAAAAGCATTGCGAAGGGTATACTGTTTCCGAGGATGCCATTTCTCCGGAAAGGTCAACGTCTTCCAAAGAGTCGCCGATTGATGCTTCTGAGGGAGATGTCCCTAGTACCGATGACCCACTATTTCAGGGTTTGGGGGATCTCCCCTTACCTGAAACTACCTACACTTTAGAGGATTTTGGGAAGAATCCTTTAGTTTTCACTTCTTCTGAAGAGACCACTCCTGCTAAGGCCAAAGAGCCCACTCGTACTAGTCTAGCTTCGGACTCGGGTTTGTCGGGGGGAAAACACCACTTAGGACGCACTTAACACAATAGTACCACAACTCACAACATCTTTCTCTTTGTGAAAATATTGATCCTGAATTTCATTTGTCTTGTTGTGTAGGCACGATGTCCCGATCCTATTATGACATCAGGAAACTCCGCCGCAGCATGTCTAATCCGCCCTATGATACTGAACATGATCGCCGCGAAGATCGCAATAGGGAGTACAGAAGGCCCTATGATCCTTATCGTTCGTGAACCTCGCGCTCTCGCTCTCCTGTCCGGACAGACCCAGAACGATATAAAGGTTACCAAGGTCGTCGGGAAGAGGACAGGCCGCAATCAAAAGACTCAACCTCTTCTCAAGAAAAGCGCAGTAGGGAGAGAAGTCTGCCAAAAGATACTGAATCATGAAGCAAGCGTAAGGTTCCCGCTAAACGGCCTAGGACGAATAAGGAGGCCATTGAGCCCTCCACGCACAAGGATACTGAGCTGACATTCCCCGCCCCTCCACCGCTAGATGCTGAAACTGCAGTTAAGAGGGCGTATTTGGAGGAGCAATTTCCTGAACATTACTTCGAAAACTTGACTTTTTTACCTGCTCTTGAGCCTATTTATTCAAGGTGGGAAGATGAGGCCAAAGCAAAGATAGATGCGGTCGAGAAACAGTATTCAGAAATGTTCAAGTATTCGTGCAGCCTTTCCAGAACATCCACACTTTAATCATGAATGCTGACTCAATGCAAAAAACTGCAGAGGACGATGCAAAGGCCTTAAAAAATCTAGGAAAAGACTTGGAGGATACACAGGCCCAGCTTGCTGTTGCTCAACGGGATGCTACTAGCTTAAAACAACAATTTGAAGATATGCAAAAACGCTATCATGATTTGCTTGAGTCCCATACCCAAGAGCGTTCGGAATTGAAAAAACAAGCTGAAGATGCCAAGTCAGATGCTGCCAAAACGCGACTTGCTTACGCTGACCTTGAGCGGAAGAATGCCGAGTTAGCGAGGAAGAATGCTGAATTGGAAAAGAAAAATGCTGACCTGGCTTCTAAGCTAGCGGAGGCGGAGAACAGGGCTGCCCTAGCGGAGGGTAACGTCGAATGTGCTATCAAGTCCGCTGAAGAAGCCCGCAAACAACTGTCGGAGGCTGAGGGAGAGGTGCATGGTTTCGGCGAATTAATGATTGAATTTTTTGCGCAAATCATCCGTCGCCGGAACATTTCTTGGATTGAAGATTATCCATCTACCCTAGTCCAAGTATGGAGTCAAATCGTTGAATGGGAGAAGGAGGAACTCAAGGTTGATTCCATTGACGAGGACAAGCTAATGGAGAAATATTTACGAGATGATGAACCAGAACGCCTAGCCGAAGGACGCCGCCTCATTGCTGCTGTTATGGACGAAGAGAGGCGGAAGGCTAAGCAAAAGAACATTCCTGAGGCTGGTTCTTCCTCTACTGCCTCTGCAACTTCTGAAGTAGAGGGATATGATCCTGAAAACCCGGGGATCCCTCGGACATCTCTTTTATCCCCCATACCCGAAACGGCATCGGAGACAGCAGTCACTCCAGTTGAGAAGTCTTCGGAAGGTATCTCTACATTTTCACCTCAATTCGTCAAATCTATCTCTACCTTTCGTCACGTAATTGAGCAATCGATGAAGAACCCATTATTTTCTCCTGAGTTGATAACTGTTGCTTCTCACTCTGTAGGTATTGAACCGTCCGAAAAGACAGATGTGTCCCAGGGAACCGCCTCTGGAGCAGAGCCTATGGAAAGGGCAAAAGGGGGAAAAGACAAGGCTGCCCCCATAGACTCGGGAGAAGGAATTGAACCGTCTAAGGCTGACACTCCTCATGATGACGAAATGATAGATGCCTTAAAGGATGATGGCGGCAATGGGGGACATGAGGAAGACCCTAAGGTGGCTACAGTCGGGGAGTCGAAAAGCGCCGATGATGTTACATTAGCTGCACTGAAAGCTGAACAAGATAAATGCATGCAGCTTAAATCTGAAGACTTAGACCCTGAAAGCCTTAAGCCCCTCGCAGTAGTGGATGCGGGATCAAGGTTAGTTGTTAAGCTTTCGACTAGATCTATTACAAAGGAACTTGCTAAAAAGTCTTCTCTTGATTCCAGCGCTCCGCCTTCCGGGAAGAAGCCAACTGATTCCAGCACTTCAGTTTCAGGGAAGAAAAAGTCAAAGCGCATCTTGACGGAGGCCGAAAAAGAGGCGAAGGATGCGGAGAAGGCTGCCAAGAAGTCCAAGCCTCCTTCGAAGTCTAAATAATGGAGTGTCTTGTGTTATTTTAGCGTTTGATTGACCCATAATTGTTACTGCAAGGGTGTCCCTTGCACCTTCTTTTTGCCTGTTTTCCTATACAAATTCATTCATTTATAAATAAAAAATAATTCGTTTTCTGCGATGTCTGTTAGTTATCAGTTTTGCACTTATGTAAGAATGCATGTCCCACTATAGTTGTGTAATGAAGTTATGGTGGGGGGAAATATGTGTATACATATATGCCCCCAGTCAATCTTGAAAAACTATTCAAGATTTAGTCAAGTAGTTTGAATGACCCCGATTCTCCGACGGGGTCACATTCTCTGTGTCGTTAATGCCTGTCGTTATTTCTGGCATTTTTTATACTCTCCTGTCTTATACTCAGGTTAGAGTTCTTACTGAGGCGGTCTCTTGTCTGGGTGCACCTTCACGCCTCAGAGGACGTCGTCTTCCCGTCCTTTATACTCTCTCTCAATTCTTGAGAGTTAGAGTTAAGAATGTCGTCTTCCCATTCTTTCATGTCTTATCGCACAAACAGTCGTTGTGCTTGTCCCTGCATATAGGCTGTTTTCAACCTTTCAGGTTTTAAATCATCTTATATTCCATAATCGTAACGGAATAATAGCTAAAGATATATATATATATATAATGCAGGAAAGTAAATGACACACGATATTTTTATAGTGGTTCGGCTAAGTCGTAGCCTACATCCACTTTATAGTTCTTTGTTCATATCAACAGACTTTTCTAAGGCAAGTCGTGCCTTTTTACAGAGTTCATAAGAAAAACAGCAAGGAGTACAACATTTCTAATTCAAATATCGCATCAGGTGTTGGGCATTCCATGCCCTAGGCACCTCTTCGCCATCTACGGTCGTTAACTTGAAGGTTCCTGTTTCAAGTTTCCGTTGGATGACAAAGGGTCCTTCCCACTTTGGACCGAGGTGAGGAAGGGATGGAAAGACTCTCTTTAGCACCAAATCTCCCGGTTCAAAAGTCCTAAAACGAACATTTTTGTCATAATAGCGTGCCATCTGACGTCGATGTCTTGACGCACGCAAGTATGCTTCGTCCCTTTTTTCTTCGATTTCATCAAGAGACTCGAGTAAGAGTGCCCGATTCGTCATTGGGTCATAATATGTCACCCTGTGGGAGGGAACTTCAAGCTCTACTGGAATTACTGCTTCAGAACCAAATGAGAGGGAAAAAGGGGTATGACCGGTAGCTGTCTTAAACGTTGTCCGATATGCCCACAAAGCTAAGGGCAATTCATCCACCCATTTTGCCTTTGCGCGTTCTAATCGTTTCTTGAGGATGGATTTTATGACTTTGTTTATTGCTTCTACTTGCCCATTCGACTGCGGATGAGCGACCGCAGTGTACCGTTTGTCGATCTTATATTTCTGGCAGAAATTTCTGAATTCGGCACCATCGAACTGGGTTCCGTTATCAGTTATAATAGTCCTTGGGATCCCAAATCGGCATATAATATTTCTAACCACAAAACTTATCACCTTTCTCGCCGTGGTATTGGTTAGGGGCTCAGCTTCCACCCACTTCGTAAAATAGTCCATGGCAACTATTGCATATTTCGCTCCTCCTTTAGCAATTGGTAGAACTCCGATGATGTCAATTCCCCACATATCAAACGGCCAAGGACTCACCATCGATCTGAGTTGGGTCGGTGGTGCTCTGGGGATTTTGGCGAATCTCTGGCACTTGTCGCAGCGTCGTGAATAATCAGCTGCATCTTTATTAATTGTGGGCCAGAAGTATCCATACCGCAATATCTTTTTCGCTAAAGTCAGACCTCCTGTATGATCTCCACACTCACCTTCGTGTACTTCTCGTAGTACACGTTTGATGTCGTTGTGTGCTATACATCGTAACAGGGGCATAGAAAATCCTTGTCTATAAAGAGTATCATCTTGAAGGATGTATCTGGTGGCCTTGTGAACTATAGCCCGTCTCTCACTCTTCTTTGATGGGAGCATCCCATTCATAAGGAAATTCTTAATTGGGGTCATCCACGACTCCTTCTCCGGTTCTGCTTCGAAAGCGAATTCAATTTCCATCGACTCAAAGCTTGGCGATTCCAACGATTCAATTGGAATTATTTCGGTCTCTTCCGGGTTGTTAGAACTAGCTAATTTTGCTAGCCTGTCTGCCTTCTGGTTTTCGGCTCTTGGGATATGCGTTATGTTATACCGCTCCAGGTTGCTCAACAGCTTTTCCACTTTCCCGAGATAGGCGATAAGCCGAGGTCCCCGAGCCACAAACTCCTTTCGCACTTGGCAAACAACTATTTTGGAGTCGCAGAATATGTCCAATGTCTTTACTCCGAGTTCTTTAGCAAGTTTTAGCCCGGCAATCAGGGCTTCATATTCAGAGTCGTTATTAGTCGCTGAAAATTCTAATCGTAGAGCGTAATATAACGACCGTCCCTCTGGAGTAACTAAGACGATTCCATCTCCGGACCTTCGGTCGTTCTTGGCTCCGTCTATGTACAGCTTCCATGGATCTAATTTTAACTCGTCCTCTGACTTGACCACTTTGTCATCGATCATTTTCTCCTCTGGGATTGTGAACTCCGCTATAAAGTCAGCCAGAGCTTGCCCCCTAATCGACCTCCGCGGATGAAAATTTAAATCAAACTGACTCAATTCAATATTCCATTTGAACAAACGCCCCGATGCTTCGGGTCTCTGCAATACCTGCCTCAGAGGCTGGTCAGTGTATATGGTTATTGGGTGAGCTTGGAAATAATGACGAAGTTTTCGGGAGGCGATTAGGAGGCTGTAAGCGAGCTTCTCAATCCTTGGGTAGTTGCGTTCTGCAGCTGCCAATTTCTTGCTTACATAATATACCGGCCTTTGCACTTTATCTTCTTCTCGGACCAAGGCTGTGCTAACAGCGTGAGCCAAAACCGCTAAGTAAACAAATAACTCTTCATGATCCACTAGCTTTGACAAAATCGGTGGTTTTTCTAGTAATTCCAATAAATTTCGAAAGGCCTCAACACAGTCCGGAGTCCATTCGAAGTTCTTCTTTCCCCTTTTAATCAAGTCAAAAAATGGGACGCATTTGTCTGTTGCTTTGGAGATAAATCTACTCAACGCGGCTACTTTCCATGCAAGACTTTGGACATCTTTGATTCTCCTCGGTTCTTCAATGTTTATTATCGCTGCTATTTGGCTGGGATTGATCTCAATCCCTCGAGAGCTCACAATGAAGCCTAGAAATTTTCCCGATGCCACTCCAAATGAGCATTTCAAAGGATTCAACTTCATCCGATACTTTCGCAGGATACCAAACATTTCTGCCAAGTCTTGTGTATGGATGGAGGACCGTCTCGATTTGACAAGCATATCATCCACATAAACTTCCATAGTCTTCCATATTTGGTTATAAAACATCCTGTTCACCAAGCGTTGATAAGTGGCTTCAGCATTTTCAATCCGAACGGCATGACCACATAACAATACAACCCCAAATTTGTAATGAAGCTCGTATGTTCTTGATCTGGCACGTGCATAGGAATCTGGTTGTACCCGGAATATGCGTCCACGAAAGAAAGAAGTTCGTGTCCCGCTGTCGAATCTACAAGCTGGTCAATTCTGGGGAGTGGGAAGCTATCTTTCGGGCAAGCTTTGTTCAAGTCTGAAAAGTCAATGCAAGTCCACCACTTTCCGTTTGGCTTCTTTACTAAGACAGGATTCGATATCCAGTCGGGATATGTCGAATCTCTAATAAATCCGTTCTGTTTCAGCCTCTCCACTTCTTCTTTCAGAGCTGCCGACCTCTCTGGGCCCAGCACACGTCTCTTTTGCTTCACAGGCGGGTGTTTTGGGTTTATATTTAGTGAATGACTCATGACGGATGGCGATATCCCACACATGTCGGCGTGGGTCCAGGCAAATACGTCCAGGTTTGCCTTTAGGAAGTCAGTTAGTTCTTTGGCTCGATGTGGATCCAACTGGGATCCAATCTTCAAGACTCTTGTTGGATCAGCTTCGTCAATGGGTATGTCCACTGTCGCTTCATTAGGAGTCGCATTTCTAGCCTCTGGTTCCTCATCTTTTCTGGGATCCAGGTCTTCAGGCGTTCCTTTGGGCAACTCCTTCGAGGCTGATCCCTCTGATTGCTACACCGAACCCTCCCTTGGAGGAGGCGAAGCACCCTTATTTTCGATGTTAAGTCCCTTCATCAACATCTTTAACTCGGCAACATAACAAGCCCGTCCGGAGACTTGATCTCCTCTCACTACTCCTGTTCCGGCTTCAGTTGGGAATTTAAGCAATAAACACTAAGGGGCGATGCAAGCCCTGAACTCTGCAAGGGCAGGCCTTCCCAAAAATGCGTTGTAAGGCGAATCTACGTCCAACACTACGAACTGAAGCATTCGTACTCTCCGGTGTTCCCCTTGCCCCAATGTTACGGGCAATTCTATATACCCCATCGGAGCTGTCGATGCTCCGTTGAAGCCTCGAATCCAACCTTCGCATGGCTTCAAATCTTCGGACTCAAGTTTCATCTAATCGAATACTTTTTAAACAAAATATTAATAGAGCTTCCATTGTCTACTAACACCTTATGAACCAATGCCGGTCCAATGGTAGTGGTAATGACCAACGGATCGTCAGTGGGTGACTGGATTCCGGTATTATCTCTGCTACGGAATATCACGTCATCAAACATTGTCCTCTGCTGTTTCACAGGGGCGACATCTTCCAAATCATCACATTCATCCACATCTACATGCTTAGCTGCATTAACGTATTGATCCATTGCTCTAAAACTGTGGATCGCTGGGTGGGGTCCACCCACTATGGTGTTGATAACAATTCCCTTGCCTTTCTGCTGCGCTGTAGGCTTGGGAGCAGAATGGATCTGGTTTGGAGCCTGTTCTCCTTGCCTCCTGTCTCTTGGCACAGCCTTATATTCATCCAATTTTCCTTCGTGTAGCAGCTTCTCAATCAAACCTCTTAAATGTCGACATTCATTCATTGAATGCCCATGAGTTCCATGAAATAGACAAAATTTTCCAGTTGCTATTTCTTTCTCCGTTGAGTCTCGAGGCGGCGGTCTTTTATATTGCAAAACATTGTATGTATCCAAGTAAATGTTCTCCAGAGTGTCGTTCAGCGGTGAATAATTCTCATAAGTATGGAACCGGGGTCTTTTGTTAGGATTACTTCCTCGATTCCTATTTCTTCTGTTACCATTCGCGTTACGGCTATTGTTGCTGCCCCCGTTTCCATTATTGTCGTTTCCACTCTTGTTTCCCACATTCACCTCAACTTTCCCGGAACTTTCTCCAGACTGCTTCACGACGACATTACTCTGAACAGTTTTTTTGAAGCCGCTCCGGACTTCCTCTTTCTGTTTTCCCTGACCTCCTCTCGTCTTAAGTGAATGTCGGCCTTTTCATAGAATAACTCTCTCGTGGGAGGTGGCTTCCCAAAAAGATAATCTCCAAACTCAGAGTCAGGATCGACTCCTTCCATCAAAGCCATCAAGATGGTGGGCTCGTGTGGGTCACTGACTTCTGTCACAGCTAAGTTGAAACGGTCGAGATATGACTTCAAAGACTCACCTGGTGCCTGCTTAATTCTTGATAATTCAATAACATTTTTAGACTTTCGGGTATGGAGTCGGAACTGATTCATAAAACGTTTGCTTAATTCCCTAAAATTCGATATCGACCGAGGAGGGAGTCGGGTAAACCATAACAGCGCCACGTCTTCTAAATAGATCGGGAAGGCTTTACACTTCACTGCGTCAGGGGCAGTAGCAGCATTCATGAGCCATGCGTATCGCATCAAATGTTGTCCCGGATCGGTTCTCCCATTGTACTTGTTCATCTGTGGCAGGTTAAAACGTCGGGGAAACTGAAAGTTGAGGATGTCATCAGTAAAAGGAGTATGGCTTCGCTCAATGCCATAATCTTCATTGGTGTAGTTCCGACTTTCAGACATAATCTGGCGTACCATAGTCCATACGTCAGCATTGGTCAGGGGCCGTTCAGGCTCCCTGGCTCTGATATCCGGGTTCCTTCTGGGCTCTTGATCAGGGGACGCCCTCCTTCTGATGTTCGGGTTTCGTCTGGGCTCCTGATCAGGGGACGCCCTCCTTCTTCGAGCCGTTTCTGCTCTGCTTTGTTCTCTACGTTCCCGGTCGATCTCGGGAGGAAGGGGCTGGAGCATTTGTCCCTGAGTGGGATTGGTGAGATTAGGGTCTCTGGGTAATACATGGGATCCCCGCATTGGTATCAACATAGGCTCTCTTAAGCTCGGATCATTGGGTCCTAGTACCCGTGCAGCGTCCTCGCGGGACCCCAAAGATCCGAATGTCAGCTGCTCCAAATTCTGATGTCGTTCGAGCGGCCTTCTTTCACGGGGCCGTTCTTCCTCAGAAGAAGAAGACTGATCCGTTGGTGTGTGATGAACCGGGGATGGAGTTCTCTGTCTGCGGAGTTCGCTAATCTCCCTGCTCATGATTCTCATGTTTTCTTTCATCATGAGATTAGTGCGCTCGTGGATTTTCATAGCTTCCATAGTACTCTCAAGCATGTCAAGAAGGCGCGAAAAATCTCCTTGGGTAATAGGCGCAGATGGATTGACCTGATCAATGATCCTGATGGCTGGAGTCGGAGCATTTGGAGGAGCACGAGTAGAAGTTCCAGCATCGCCAAGCGACGGATCGGATCGGAGCTGAGCTATCTGTTCGGGTCGGAGCTGGGAGACTTGTTCGGGTCGGAGCTGGGAGACTTGTTCGGGTCGGTTCATGTTAGGGGAGTGCACTGCTTCAGATTCTCCTACTCGGATCGGATCAGAGCTCTCTCCTTGAGTTCGGTTCGGATTTCCTGTACCTATCCGATCCACTCCCGAGCTCTGCCCACGAGACCTTGTCACAACCGCGTTTTGCTGATCTTCACCAACTCCGTTCCCTCGACTGGTTTGAACTTCCTTGCCTTTTCCTTTGGCCATAGTTCTTCAACAATCAACCAATAAATATTCAAAAGCGTCGAAACTTGAGGATTAACTTCTTTGAACTCAACGGTCCAAAAAGTAGAACGATAATCCGGAAAAGCAAAGAATTCAAATGGTTCTCAGTGAAAGCACCAAAATGTTAGACCAAAAAGTGGTTCTAACACCCAAATTGACTAAAATAGAAATAAAATAAGATCAAAAGTAAAATGGAGACACAGAATTTATAGTGGTTCAGCGTTGAAAAGCCTACGTCCACTTTATAATCACTTTCCTTGATGATATAGATGAAAGTACAATGAGATATTCACTCAATTTCACTCACTTTTCACGTACATTCAATCAATTATCTCAAAATATATGTTGAATGACGGTTTGGATTGTCTGGGAATGCTGGAATTCGGTTCTTGAAAGTGGTTGTGCTCTCAAAGTGCCAAGAAGAAGATCCCTTTAATTGTCTCTGGGCGGGGTATTTATAGATGGAAATTTACTCAGAATTCGATCCAGGTCGGAGCCACGTGTCTTCCATCCCATCGTCCTCGGGCTCGGATGGATTCCAGTGCTGACAGCGCATCAGAGTAGTGGTCATTGTGGGTAGGAAATAGTCATAACCGCTTCAAATATTCAGGCGATCGTGGGGTGAAGTGATATGGAATGTGGGTTCGGTTCGGAGAAGCGAGCAGAAGGGGTTCGGATCGGGGCATCCGATCCGACCCGACCTGAGCTGAAACTGAGTCCTTATCCATTTCGCTCTGCTCCGTTCCGAACTGGTAGTAGCCCTCCGATCCGACAGGTAGTAGCCCTCTGATCCGACCCGATGCTTTCTAAGAAGAAAACTTCTTCAACGCTTGACATCTCGACTTTGTGTTGCCTTGTTCACAAAGTAGGCTAACATTATAATTTGCTAAGTTCGAATCTATTTTCAAACATTGGTCTCAAAACCGATTTTCACTTTCACATATAAATTCATATTTGAATTTATATTTCAATTTACCCAATGATTAATGATTCACTTAATTTATATTCTTATTTATAAACAACTCCTGATTTATCTACTTGAACAGGTTTCTAATTTCAAATCTATTTGAAATTTTATTTCTATTTTGAAAATAAATTCCATATTAAATCCCAATTTCCCTTCACATTCGAAAATATTTCATGGTATCTAAAATACCAGGTTTCTAGGGCCAGGGTAAATCAAACACAACATATCCAACCATGGATTATATAACATATCATATATTACAGTCAAATAAAAACAGAAATATAAATGTTGAGGAATCTAGTTGGATTCCTCCGACCTGTTTCCCTGCATCCATAGATATTAATCAACAAAAATTTCATCAATTACATTTAAACATGATGTTAGAATCAATATTGAATCAATGGTTTCTATATCAACCATTTCAACCAATTTTATCAACCATTCATCTAATCAGCAATCACACAGTATAAAATTACTATATTTAAAACTCATTTATATACAAATATAAACGAAGTAAGGTTAGTGATTATACTCACATTGTTTTGCAGTTGATGACTTTGCTTTCGTTTTGTTTAAAAATCAAACAGACGTTGGATTTTATCACAAAATTCCAACAGCTTTATTTTTCTACCGCATCAGTTCCATCACATCATCATCTCATGGTTTCGATTCCAACGGATCCGGTGTCGTTCGATTCTGTTAACATATGCACAATTTATAACATTATGTTCCTATCTGTTTTAAATTTAATATATGTATATAGAAATTATTTATATAATTAGCATCTTAATCACTACTGTTTAAATTTAATACCCCCCTTGACCAAACGTTAATCATGTCCTAACCATTTGACATTTGAAAGCATCCTTCCATAAATCCAACCAGAAACGCCGCCATCAAACTCCTCAGTCCATTTACCACCACATCTCGGTCGTCGCCCTTCATATGTGATCTTGGCTTTCTCGTCCTGCTATAAACCAAACAGCGAAATTTTTATGCTCCATAAAAGCAAATTTTAGAGTTTTGAATATATTTAATTAAATGATTTGTTCTAAAGCCGTTCATTTACAAACTAAAAGTCATACCTTCGATTAACGTGCTTCCAACGCAGTGCTTCTTCTTCATCCAGTATTTTTGGCTGCAGCTTCAACTATTTTCCAAACACTGCTCCACCCGTGCTCCTTCCCCTTCGATGCACCATTGACCGACTACCACCTCAAGTCAATCTCCATAAACACAGTACCTCACAGGCCCTTCAGTCCACCAAAAACTGAATCCACCATTTAAGAACAACACTGCATGAGCCCCTCTTTATTCTGACGTCGTCTTCTACTCAAGTGAATGGAGCTCCGCCTCTGAACGCCGGTGATAGCATCGCACCAAATCCCTCATTTCCGAGCCTGTCGTGACCCATCAAACCCCTAATTACGTGATTCCTACTGGCCTCCTTCCCTAAACAATTTATTCTAAAACTATTCTTTCCAAGATGAACAGACCAACCCTGTTCAATCATTTACTCCAACAGTTTACTTCACTACAAACTTGCCATTACTTCCTACTGAACAACCTGCAACCACACTTCCTATTTCATTGCCAATTATACTTCCTCCCTTAATCAATCGTTTCCTAGTCCCTAAGAGAAAAAGAAACTATTGATATCTTCTTATAAACTTCTCACCTTGGTCAACACATACTTCACTTCATTAAAAAAGTTTTAATTACCCTTTAACACCCTAAATCCACACGATTTTTACATACTAGGCAAAAAAGAAACCGTATCCCCTTTAGCAACATCACTCGTCTTCAATTTCCGACTCTTGCATCTTCCACGAATAGCTGCAACAAGTTTTCAATACCCAAACCTCCCTACAGTTCATGAAATTGCAAAATAACCTCACTAGCGAGCTCCCCACTTCGAATCCCATCTGCACAGTACCTCAGTAACACCTTCGGTCCATGTGGATGTAGATCGACTTTGACAATCCCATTAACGCATGCTACAGGTTCCGACCAACATCATCATGAGATGCCCCCAAAATTATACTGTCGACCCCGCCTTGCCATCCTGATCACCATACCGCCTTCGATAACCTCCAAGACGTTGTCTATTGCTGACGTGAATCACCTCCAGACCAACGTTGAGGGAAAATAGTGCGAAGTTTATTGGGGTCGGACTCAAAAATTTAAACATAGGATTGAAGCTATTCGCGATGTAGGGTGAACGAATTAAATGGTTGTTGATTTCGTTTTGTTTATCATAAATAGAAAGAAGCTGTACATTATTTAAAGATGGCGAAGCTTTGAGGGCACAAAACTAACAGCTTGGCACTCACGGTATTTGATAACTTGATCAACACGGATTTTGGAAAAAACTTGAAGAGCACGGGGTAAATAGAAAGGGTGGCACGCTGTCAATATTTCATTAAATTTTGACAAAGAATTTAAGAAAGAGATAGAGTTATGGATCAGCATAATCTATGTCCAGGGAGTTAAAATGTAAAACGTTTACGTGAGAGTGTATATTTGCTTTGCAAATTTGAAGTTAATGTGTCGTATATGTTTATATAGAATTTCGTTTATTTACGAACAACTACAGGAAAAAAAATCAAAATACCATTATATCAAGTAATGTGTCACGATCCCATAAATATAATGAAATGGACAAGTTAACTTATTTCGTGAAGTTCCAAACGCTGATGTAGGGTGTAAAATACTTCAAATGAAGAGTTGCTTATTTTTCAAAATAAAAATTTTAGAAAAAATCTATGAATTAAATTATGACTACGCCTCAAAAATCTTGCAATAATAATTTATTTCGGATTTTATAAAATTAATTTTGTTATAATCTGATATCGTTTGGAAATTAAATTGAAACAATTTCAAAATAAACAAATAATCTAATTTGAATTTATGACTCGATATTTCAAATTAAAACAACATTCATAATGATTAAAATCGATTTATTTATTTAATAAATCATTATAAAATCCTTTTTAAATTATCAATACAACATTTAAAAACAATTTAAATGTTCAAAATTAATTGGTTAAAAATCCGAGTCCTTACAATGTTGCTATTACATAGAGAAGCAAAAGCTTAACAGTATCAAAACATGCTACTACTGACTCGTCTTTAACTATCGAGAAAATTTTTCGTTCAACATTTTTCCTGTTGATTGTAGCTTCTCTTTTAAAATGTCTTTCTATAAAATCTTCATCATCTTTATCATCTTTTTTTAAGTGCCCACTGGTTTTAATCAAATCTCCTTGGACAGGAGCACCCAACAACTTCCCAATATCTTCTTCCGTAAATGTCAGCAATAACTCTCCAAATTGAAAATATTTCATATTTTTCTTATAACTTTTGATAATCAAATCTAAATTTTTTGGATTTTTAACAGCCTCCGATGGGGAGATGACGCCATCAGTGATCATGTCGATGAATCCACTCAATGGCAATTTTTTAAGGAATGCAGAATGCTTATGTGTATAAAGATCATCCTTCTTTAGTTTCTCGATCAATTCGATGAATGCTTTAAGATTATTCTTATACACATTTTCCTTTTTGGGATTCTTTCGTACTTTTTCGATTTTTCCACCTTTTACCACTTGGTCAGATTTAGATGACTGTTCGGTAATTACTAACGCTCTCTCTTTTTCAACATCGAATATAGGGTCATCTTCCACCAAAGGTCTTTGTAAAAAGGATAAAAAATTTAGTCATATAATGTTTCAGACTTTTCTAAATGTTTGCGTAGTAGTGTGCAAGTATTCTGACTAAAGGCACCAATGTATGCTTGTATTTTGAATAAATGTACATAATTTGCAAATATTATTGTTACATGAACAAACATGTGCAAAAAAACTTAATAGTCGAACAAAAGTGTGAAAATATTACTAATAATATCGCACAAAGCATGTATCTGTAGTACTAGCACACAGGTGTGCTATTATTTAGAATAAATTAACACAAGTGTGCAAATATTATAGACATAAGCACACAATTGTATAATCATTCATAATTACATCACAGAATTATGCAAAAAAAACATAAAAATGCACTCTATAGTGCAGTTATTCTAAAAAAATGTGCACTATTGCCCGATAATCTTGAATTACTCAAATATTTGTCAAATTAATATAACGTGAGCAAATAAATATTTACAATAATACAAGAATTCTTAATTAAATTACTCAAATATTCACCAACTCAAAACATAATATAGTCTTGTATGCAAGTTTTCTGATTATACTTATTCATGTATTTCTCTTTGGTGAATATGTTCATCTTTGTGTTCATGTTTCTTGAAAAATAGGCATTCAAAAATGCAATAATTTTGTAAATATTCACACAAGCATGCAAGTGTTTTGAATATGTAAATTTCAACGTGCATCTACTACAAAAAAATGCATTCAAATATTTGATTATTATGCATACTTGCATACAATCATACAGATTAATTGCATATAACTCGTAGAATCAAGCAAAAATTTCATACAAATTCATGATTCTTTGTACTAATTAGGTTATAAATATGTAACACCAACCTACGGCTATGCAAAAGTTCTAATCAACACCATACAATTATGTAATATTTCTAAACATCATCTACCAAAAAATTCAACAATTCTTAAGAACATCATACACTCATTCGAAATGTTTGTTTTATTCTTACTACAGTATAATACAAGAAGATATCATCTATTGTCGGATATGAAAAAAAACATTCAGATTTACACCTTTTTTTGGCCGTTTCTTGTAATTTGATGTCGACGATAGCAAATTTGGAGCAAAACAGGACGATCTTGATTAAACTGACGACTGCCGGCTTTTGATTCTGAAACTCGATTTATTGATCGAGGGTTTTGAAGAATCGTTCAATTAGGGTTTTGAGAGAGATTAAAGGAGCGATTTGACTAATTAATTGATTGAGTCATTGTTTGAGGGTTTTGTAACTTCGTAAGGGTAATTCTGAAATTTTTCGAGCGGAGTTTCAAAAATAGGGATGTATTCTGTATTCTTTTTATTAGCGGGTTTTTTTATTTTGAAAGTTAATAGGGACCTGTAAAAAACGCACCAATATATAAAATATATAAATTACATAGTGACTATTTTAAATTTTAAACTGAACATAAATTTCAATTTATATTATGAAATCTGAATTTTTCACATTCGTTAGAAAGATATAATTAAGCAGATTCGAATATTTCTTGTTTTACTGAAATCCGATTTATTTTGAATTCTATATATTCATTCAAAGTTAAAAATCAAATTTTCAAACTACAGCACCATTTCAGACTCGTTTTATAATTAAAATAAATTTATTCATTCTAACTTTGATTAAAATAAATTTTAAATCGTTATTATTTAAAATAAATCATTTTAAATATCCAAAATCCATTAAAATAGCTAAAATTAAAATTTTAAATTGGTTCTGAAAATCCGGGTTGTTACAATCTCCCCTACTTAAAATCTTTTCGTCCTCGAAAAGGAAAAAAGTTGAAAGTTTCTTAACTAACCAACTCAACTTTCATTCTGGCTTTCATTCTTCAACTTTTCAGTTTCTAATAATTTTCTAATTTCTCAAAAATTTGGCTAACACCCTAAATTTTCAAAAAAATTCACCATAACCTCCTTTGTACGGGTTTATATTTAAAATCGCAACTTGCCTCATAGGACCCTCATCAATCCAAAAGAAAAAGAAAAAGCCAATCAGCTCATAAAATCAATAAACCCCAAGAAATACAATAAACATGTACCTATTTGTCGAGCATTCAATTTTATTCCTTTTCTTGGCTTCCATGTTATGACCTGTTCAATGTATATACATGTACATATATGCGATTTCAATCAATTTTCAATTCATTTGAATATTTGATTCAATTTGGCTAAATTTATCTTTCACTTACATATTGGTTTTAGTAGTGGAATTAATAATCATCCATCACTACCAGCAATCAATTAGTTGATTAATTTTTCAATCATATAACTTTAATATATACTCAAAATCATATTTTTAGTGTCAAATCACAAACAATAAACTCTAACTAAGTTTTGGTTCTCACACCAGTCAATTGGAATCATATAGACATCCCGCTTTCGAAACTCGAACATAAATGCTGATGATACTCGAGTAACCATCGGAATCATCTTCGGACGACTAGAGTGTGATTCTATATCTATCCATTATATTTGAGGCTTCGTATATACGCTAGCTAGGCGTATATGCAAAATCTCCATATACTTGATTATCCAAAATCAATATGAAAATAAAATAAAATACTCAAATACGTATAATAAGATTTAATTTTCAAAATTATATTAGTTTTTAATAAATAATACTCTTCCAACTCATTCCAGGGTATTACTAATCCTATCTCTAATGAGTCATTCTCATTAGATATTACTAATCCAATCTCTGATGAATTCTTTCATTTGGTTCTAATGGGTCTTGTCCTCGATCTCTGTAAACCAAAGCTCTGATACCAAAAATGTTACAATCCGAATTCTATAGTCTTCAAGGAGACCGGAAAACACGGATTGTAATGAGAACAAGACAAATCAGAATACAAACAATAGAACATCTCATTGCTATTACAACAATTTATATCAGAATACAAGAATATAACAGAGTATGAATAAATAATATACATCCGAAAAATATCAGAGATTAAAATAATTTACATAGCAGCGGAAAAATAATGCATAACACAACATAAAGAAATACACGGATACAAAGCTCTCCGAATATAGCTCCAGCTGTAAATCCTGGATCCTGGAAAAGAAATATCTACAAAAACCAAAACTATTAGCTGCCCGTGTGGAAAATAGGGCACCCAGAGTTTATGTTAAAACAATAAACTTAAGGTCAATCATGGGACTGGTGTGAGAACTAAAACAGTTATTAAATCTTTACTTTAAAAATAAAGTAAATCAATGGACCACGCCGTATAATACAGAACGAGATTTCTCCCAAGGATACCAGTGCATGAAACAGTTTATAAATAGCGCAATGCTTTTCGAAAATTGAAGCTATTATAAGATTCAGGTCCCATCACATAATGCAACGCAAGACAGAGGATAGAGTTTTACCTTATAATAGCCAAACATGCTTGGTACATTTTAAAACAAATCGTTTTAATATTACTATAAGTGTATAGTGTATAAAACAACTTCAAATATAAATGTATCAATCATAGATGGCATAGTACCCCATCCTACTATGTCGCCATACTAGTTCTGCAATTAAAACCGAAATGTTACGTAATGGAAATTGGATTTCCGTCATGAGTCGAGGCAAGGAATGTACTCCTCGTTGGCTTCGAGACACTCTAGCAAATGCCTCAAGATCCCCTGTAGTGAACCCTTGGACCTTGCAGGGTCGGTCCACACTTACGTTAGTGGATTGGCAATTCCTGTACACACGTTTCCCGATCCTATCGTACATATCCATCGGCCCCGTAGTGACCGATATATCTGAGGCGCCTCGCTATCCATCATCCACTTAGGTAAAAATAAATAAATGTCTGGGCTCCATACCATGACACCACCTATAGCTAGAAAGAAACGTTATGCACTCCCTGTTGTCCCTTTTCCCGTTTTTAACTCATAACGAGGTGTGAGGCACGCGAATTAATGCTATACACAAAGCTATGCTATTTAAAGTCGTGCTTTGATCATCAACCACAAGACTCTGCTTTTCAATAGAAGCCTTGGACATTTGCATCTCAGCATGCCAAACAGTCAATTAATACCATACCACTGATTTCTACCAATATATAACCTCTAAGCATATATGTTTCAGAGAATGGTGTTAAGCAAGAGAATAAATTCTCTGCCACCAAGATATATACATATATTTAGCAGAGATCAACGAATACAGTATAAAGGAATAAAATGTCAGACACACTACCAATTTACAAGTCCGTTCTGGGTTTGAACGTCACCGGAGGCACCTTATTCCTCATCTCATATGTCCAATACAGGGGAGAGGTCCTCACATATCACGTCGATCTCCAAGTACATCTGGACGATCACCACTTATTACCTTGTCTCGGGTGTACAACCCAATCAAGACATCAGTAATAATCCAAACGATGTGAAGAACTCCGGTCATCAACCACCATCTTCATCGTCAACTTATCGTCGAATCAATTACTCAGAACGGGTATAAACACGGCCTTTCCGAATAATTCACGTATCTTATAATCAAGCGCTATAAAAACACAACATACGCCTCATTCCAATACTGAATATTCATTTATTCAAATATTCATATCCTTTGGGAAAGGTTCCCATTAGTTTTATCAAATATTAATTCTTTTAAATTTATACATTAATCTTCCTTTGGATATCAATTATAAACCAAATTAAGGTTTTTCAACTAGTCGGGATTATCGAGCCTTACCAAAGTAATCATTTATTTATTAATCCTAATCCCAACCTATTCATTCCATGGAGCAAAACTGGTAATACTCCATATCTAACACCACGGTGTTATCGATAAATTTAATTACCACTTCACGTTCAAATCTAATTAAAGATTTAACTATCGCCTGGAGCAAAACTGGTGGTACTCCATTCTCGATCAGTTCCCAAATTTGATAATTTAAATTATCACATTCAAATTTCAATCTAATTATTGATTCATTAAAACTCCACTTAGTTTTAATCTTCCAACAATCATTATAAATGATTATTTAACTTTGGGAAATCAAACATGCCGCATCAACAATCTACACCATACCATTGATTTCTGCCGATATATAACCTCTAAGCTCGTACGTCTCAGAGAAGGGTTTTAAGCAAGAGAAGAAATTCTCCGCCACCAAAAAGATATATATTTAGCAGAGATCAACAATACAGTTCGAAATACAATGTTAGACATGTAATCCTGTCTTTAACTGGGTTAAAGAACCAATGTCATTTAAAACACAGTTCATGATAAACCCAAAATCACATTCTATTAGTTATGGAATCTTCACGGAAAACAGATCAATATATAATCGATATCAATTTTCGTATTCGACTAATAATATAAATGGAATAACGACAAAGCCTTTCAAATTCCATATGTCTTAACAGTCTTCCTCCACAGAAGCTCACTTCGTTTATTACCAAATCGAATTCCATTCAATTCCAATTTACTATATTAAATTGGAAAACTTTACTTTGGAAATTTTCCATTAAATCCTAATAAAAATATTTATAAATTCCAAATCACATTTCACTGTTAATCGGTTTAAAGAACGAATGTCGTTAAAAACACAGTTCACGACAAACCCAATTCACATTCCATTTTATTCCAATTACTAAATATAACTGAAACTTTAATAATCTTAATTAAAAGATTTACTCTTTTCACACAGGGTTTAAGAACAGTGTTATTTAAGACACCATTCACGGCAAACCCAAAATCCAATTTAATATTAAATATAAGGCTCTGATAGAAATTACATCGGCTTATATTCAACATCAAATTCTGAAACCAACACATATCGTATGGGGAATAACGATATATATCTATCTTCCAAATTCCTCCACAATATCTGTATAGTCACGGAAACCAATATCAAAATCTCCCGAAGATGATTTCTATTCATATCTATCCCAATTTATAGATTGGAAATTTCTGTTTATATTAAAAAACCTTCACAAATCCAATTTATTTATTTAAAAATTATTGGATTTCAAATCTAGTTAATAACTAGTATATTTCGATAAAATTATGTTTTTATCTTTTCAAATATGGAATTTTTCATCCTAATTCTTTCTAAATCATTTATTATGATTTTACAAAAATTATTAATATTTTTAATAATTTTATCAAGGCCCATATAGTTGGTTTCCAATAACGGCCACAGAACAACATCCATAGCGACCTTTTCCAAATTTGATTTGGACATAATTCCAAATCCAACCATTAGATTTCAAATCTAATATATTCGTTGCAAAGCTCTTTTCAATACAAACCCAAGGTTCCATTTTTAGGAGAATCCGACAGTCGGATCTCTGGTAATGTCAATTCAAATTCAATGGTCGAAATTCGCGAATGATCGCAACGCGGTGGGTTCTATTCAAGCCATTAATATATATATATATATAATATTTCGTTCAAAACGAATTTATAAAATACGTTATAAAACTGATTCCCACTTTTATAAATTGAATACTCCATATCAATTTTATAAATTCGTTTTAAAACTGATTCCCACTTTTATTTCAATTTTAAATCAAAATTGAATACTCCATATCATTATAATATTTAAATGATAATATTTTCAAAATATCAGATTTTGAAATCATTTCATTTTCGATATTCACTATAAAAATGAATAAAATCGATACAAATAACATTCGCGTTAAAATGGCGCAAATCTAAACAACACGGCTTCAAATATTTCAATATTTTCATGTCCATCCAAAATCGGACATCAAGTTCACATTTTAATCCTTTACTGAATATTATTTTAAATATTCGTTATTTTAAATTATTTCCTTATTTTAAAATATTTTTCCTTTTTGAATTGGAATCAGACCCGATCAATTACCATATAATTTATTTATATGGATTTCATATAACACATGTACACAGCAATCATGACACAAAATCAACCATCATCCAGAGTGCATTACACAAGTGCATAAGCATTAAATATAAATATCTAATGCTTACAACAGTCTGTCAACCAATCGATTGACATATAACTAAACAATTGGGATTAGAGTACGCTAAACATCATCCCAATACCCGCGTGGGGTTTCAATCAACAAACACTGATTATTATTTGTGCAGTTGGGTGATGTGTAAAATCTATCGTCCCAATTTATGTCAGTTAAATGAGTGTACATAAACAAATCGTCCAATTTGTAAATGAATATTTATTTTCAGTTTAGGAGAATTTTATGCCATTCATATATACATTAAAAATTATATTTTTAACGATAAAATATTTATTTCAACACATGAATATTTTTAATAGTTCATACTTTCAATAAAAATGATATATTTATTGTTCAAACATCTTATTCAACACATGAATATTTTATACAGTTCATATACACATTAAAAATGACATTTTTAATGAATAAATATTTATTTTAGAAAATTTCAGCATTATAATGGCGCGATATTAAAACCAGAGTAATGTCTAGCATTACCCCTCTCCTGATACTGGCTCGCGCTATTCATAATAATCAACCAAACCATAATACAAACCATTCAACACAGTATAGCCAATTACACCACAATTCAATCCAAACAAACAACTATGGTTTGTTCAAT
Source organism: Allium sativum (assembly GCA_030737875.1). Lineage (NCBI taxonomy): Eukaryota > Viridiplantae > Streptophyta > Magnoliopsida > Asparagales > Amaryllidaceae > Allium > Allium sativum. Next base: position 1,051,313,610 of record CM060913.1, read on the forward strand.
AAATAATGTCGGGGGATACTAAGCCCGGTCTGCAACCTAAAATATATTTAACTGTAAAATAATTTTAGTGAGAAGGAGTTCTCACCTTTGGTTTCCACTCCGTCATTCTTTAATGGACGTTTTGGATTTCGTTCTGCTTCCAATCAGTTCCATCGCAATCTGCTTCATGCAATATATATATTAAAAAACACATTTTTACAGCGTTATATATATATATATATATATTAAAAATCACATTTTTATAGCGCTATAAATATATATATATATTAAAAATCACATTTTTATAACGCTACATATATAATAAAGATCATATTTTTATAATGCTATCTATATAATAAAGATCATATTTTTATAATGTTGTCTATATAATAAAGATCATATTTTTATAATGCTATCTATATAATAAAGATATATTTTTATAATTTTTAAAACTATGCTATTTTTATTTTAAAAATCCATTTTTAATAGCACTATTTATATTTTAAAAATCCATGTTTTTATTTAAACTATTTCATAATAAAAATTACATTTTTAAAACAATGTTTTCTACGTAAAAATCACTTTTTTATTACAATGGTATTTTATATAAAAATTACATTTTTAATCTATGCTTTATATAAAAATAATAATTTAAAACAATGTTAATTTAAATAAAAACTGATTCAAAACAATGTTAATTTAAATAAAAATTGATTTAAAACAATGTTGTATTTAAATAAAAACAATCACCTTTCTCTATTTAAAAAACCTATAGCCGACCCCTCCCTCATAACCTAGGGTTCTTCTAGCTCCGCCAACCGTCGACCTGGAGCTGATCGCCACCTCCCACACGATGTCCAGCTAGGAGCGGTGCACCTCCTCCGTGAGTCCCGTGCAAGTCTGTGGTCTATGGAGAGCGAAAATTCAGAACGACCGACGCCTGTTCGAGCTGCAAATACTCCTTCCACACGAAACAATAACTCCTCAGACTGGTATGGATTTGAAGCTGGAAGGAAGTACTACAATTTTGCTTCTAGAAGGATTGAATTTCATTGAGTGGATTAAGCGGAAAATGGATTCAAAAATTTGACCTGAAACCGCCGTATATCGGTTTAGAACGAGCGGCGCGATTTTTTCCCAGCGTTTACCAATCAATGACTTTTCTAGGGTTTTGGAAAATATATATATTTATATTTTTAATTTATTTAATTTCGAAAATACCTGTTTAACACCATGAACCCCAAATCAAACCCAATTACTGTCGCCCCTAGCTAATTACCCTCATTCCGGACACAATGGAATATGTATCGTAAGCCAATTCGGTCGTTTCAAATTGTTTTTATCAAAATTTAAAATATAAATCGTTATATAATTGAATTTGAATGTAATTTTAATTTACCTAGGCCACATGCCGGACTCCAAAAATTACAGTAAAATAAATTTAGCTACATTTTGACGATAAGTCCTAACAAAGCTAATTTCGTTGAATTTGGAGGTCGTTTGAAAAATGGCATTTTTCTGGTTGATTAAATTTATACTGAACTGGCAAAACACATTTAAATTCACCACGCTCACATATTAGTTCCAAAAATTATGAAAATTGGAATCTAACAATAATTTGACATTCCGGATCCAACAAAAGTGGTTTCGTCGAAACGGAGGTCGTTTGCAATATGGCTATTTTTAAGGGCTATATAATATATATATATATATATATATATATATTCCATAGCGACTATTTTAAATTTTAAACTGGACATAACTTTCAAATTATATTATGAAATTTGAATTTTTCACATTCGTTAAAAAGACATAATTAAGCAGATTCAAATGTTTATTGTTTTACTGAAATCCGATTTATTTTGAATTCTGTATATTCATTCAAAGTTAGAAATCAAAGTTTCAAAATGCCGCGCCATTTCAGGCTCGTTTTGTTATTAAAATAAATTTATTCATTCTAACTTCGATTAAAATAAATTTTGAATCGTTATTATTTAAAATAAATCATTTTAAATATCCAAATTCCATTAAAATAGCTAAAATAAAAAATTTAAATTGGTTCTGAAAATCCGGGTTGTTACATCTTAATTTAGCGTTCCATAGTCATTCTCATAGCTTGTCAGTATCTACTGAACTTTGTCTATGCTTTTCAAAATAGAAGTTAGGTTTCTATTAAGGATGATCAACCTTTATTCACAGATCTTAGTCTCATTTCCTTCGACTTTATAGAAATCGTTGCTTTTGAAAAACTCCTAATGAGTGAGTCAACCAAAATTTTCCTTTGCTTTTATGTAGTCAACAGTTACTAATCCACTTTTAAGTAACTGTTTTATCATTTGATGTGTTAGACTCACATGTTTAGACTTTTCATTATATGTCTTATTAAAAACACTATAAATCGTAGTTTGATTATCATAGTTAATTTAGACTACTGGAGATAGCTTCTTTCATAGTGGAATTTCGATTAATAAATCCTAAGTCATTTTGATTCATTACATGCATTTGGTAATGCAATCAATTCTAACAACATTATTGAATCAAATATACAGTTCTGCATCTTGGAATTCCAAGACACAACAGCATCTCCTGATGTAAAGATCCATCCAGTCATAGATTGAATTTTGATTCCACATTGTTTCAGGTCGTATCACTATACCCTTACAGTAGGATATTCTTTCACAGTTAATGATTCCTTTCAAATAAGCTAAAACTCTTGAAATAACCTTCTAATGTTCGAAACATGGATTACTAGTAAATCAACACAACACGCTTATAACATGCATGATGTTGGGTTTAGTGGGATGCATAGCATACATAAGACTACCAATAACACTAGAATACTCAAGTTGAAAAATGGTACATCCAGTGTTCTTTTCTAATTTAATAGTAGGATCTAGAGGAGTTGGAGTTGGTTTGTCATCATAACGACCATACTTATTGTTGAACTTCTTAGTGTAGAGATTGAGTTAGTCAGAACTCCCCATTTTTTCTGATGATTTTAATTTCCAGAATTACATCATCCTCTATTAGATCTTTCATATCAAACTTAAAAGATAGAAATTTCTTAGTTTCATTCATGCAAGATACATTAGAATCAAATATTAACATCTCATCAACGTATAAACATATTATAACATATTTGTTGTTATCCGACTTGTTATACATTTATCAACATTATTAACAGTGAATCAGTATGACAATGCTACTTTATCAAACTTCTCAATCCATTGCGTGGGAGATGCTTCAGGCCATAAATTGACTACAGTAATTTGCAAACTTTCTTTTTTTTTTGGCCTGGGATTATGAAACATTCAGGTTGTTCCATATATATCTAATATCTCTTCATCTAAATCTCTATTTCGAAAAGCAATCTTTACATACATTTGATGTATAACCAATTAATGAATTGATGCAAGTGCTATTAAACAACATATAGAAATCATGCGAGCAACTAGAGCATGTGTATAAATGCAATCTACTCCATGTCTTTATTTATATACGTTAGCAACTCATCTGGCTTTAAACCTATCAATGGATCCATTTGTATTCAACTTTTTCTTGAATATCCATTTACATCCTATAGGTTTAGAATCATGAGGTAAATCAGTTAAAACCAAAGTTTATCTTAAAGTATGGAGTTCATTTCATCATTGAGAGCTTATTTCCAGAAATTAGAATCTTTGGAATTCATAACCTCAGAATAAGTTTTAGGATCATCATCGACATTCATTACATATCTAATCACATTAAGAACTTCGTTCTTGTTTCCCTCTATAAGATATGTTATGAAGTCAGGACCATAATCTTTCTTTATTCTTGCTTTTTTACTTCTCCTTTGTTTAGTACTATTATCTGGTATTGATACATCCTTGCTGTTTTGAGTAAGAACATAATCGTCATCATTGATATCATTATATATATTAGGCTCTTGAATATATGATATCTTTGGAATCTCAACTATTTGAATTCTACATCTATAATTTCTATAAGTTCTAAGGTGTTAAAAATAGGAACCTATAAGTTATACTATAAAGTGAATAACCTATGAAGACATGTTTAAATGCCCTATTACCTAACTTTGGTCGTTTAGGGTTTGATTTTCTAACATATGATAAACCACCACAAACTCCAAGTCTTGTCATATTATATTTCCTTTTAAACCATCATTCATAAAGGAAAATATTATTCTTTTTAAGTGGTGCTCTATTTAAAATATTATACGCAAATAACACAGCCTCACCCCATAATTTATAAGGTAAATTAAAACTTGTAAGCATGGCATTAACAATTTCTACTAAAGTTCTATTTTTCCTTTCAGCAATATCATTATTTTTAGTGCATAAAAGGCAGTGCAATGGTGAACTAAACCATATAGCATACAAAACAAGGTGAAAACATTTGAGAAATATTCACCACCACAATTTGAATGTAACACGTTTATTTTAACCCCTAATTATGTTTCGACTTCTACTTTCCAAATTTTAAATTTATCAAAAGCATTATCTTAGTTTTCATTAGATACACATAAGCATATCTAGAATAATCATCCATGAATGTGATATAGTACTGGTTACCACCATAGATGATATGATAAGTCACCTACATCACTATATACTAAATCAAGCAAACTAGTTTTCCTTTCTACAGATTTGAAGAATTTACATTGAATTTTTGCTTGAACACGTATTCACATTTAGAGACAAAATTAGAATCTCAATCAAAAATTAAACCTAATTTATGCATATTTTTAAGGGAATTATTGTAGCGTCCCGTAAAATTCAACCGTTTAAGTTATTGAATAAATTTAATTATTGAATTTAAAGTGGTTTTAAAATAAATTTTATTATGTTATTTATGAATGATTTCAAATTTATTTCTAATAAACAACAATTTGTAATTAGATAAATGGTGATTTATAACTATTTATGTATATTTGTAATAATTAACTTCAAACTATTGATAATAAAAGAAAATAGTATTGAATTATTGTTTCCTCAAAAAACTTTAATATAGGAATTTTATGATAATTGATAATAAATTAAATATCCAATTTAAATTATATAAGATAAATTGTAACGAAATGGAGTGTCAACGGTATACAACGCACGTTTTAACTAGCATAGTTAACAAAAATTAATGTTGACATTAATAATCAAATAAATTAATATAAAATTTCTTTGCTCATTCACATTTCATGCAAGTTTATTTTTCTTTCCTTTCTTTTTCTACTTTCTTCAAATTCACTACCTCCTTTCCCTCCATTCTATTTCTCCATTAAATACGCATTCATTTCTTTTTTTTACCTATTAATTTATTTGCCTTCATTCTATTAATTTCTTTCCCCTTATTTTATTTTCACACATCACATTTTATTTATGTATTTTTATACCTTAAATTTACATCTTATTTCTCCTTTCTTGTTTTTCTTTCCCATCATATTTTTTCCAAAAACAAGCCATCTCCATGTATATATGTTTCCCTTCTCTTCAATATCATATTATCTGTATTAAAAAAAAAAGAAAAAAAATCTGTAGAACTGTTAACATTATCTATGCATATTTCTAACCATTTTATCTGCTTTATTCTTATTAGTCCAATTGAATATGTTCCTTAAATTATAATTTTTAATATTATGTGTTTTGGAATTTAAAATGTCACACAACTTTCTAACAGTCAACATCAGAGAATAAATCATGCACTCATTTCTTTTTGTTTTTCTCTCTCCCTATGTAATTTTCTTTTGAGTTTTGAATAAGAAACAAATGTTGATAAGAGTGACACTCCATGCTTAGTCAACCAATTTATTTACTTCATAACCTACCTAATATGAAGTGACACAATAGAGAAATAAATCACGTATCTTTCTCAGCTTCCTTCCTCGTTCTTTTTCCTTCTCTGCAATTGTCTTCTACAAAATTTTAGATCTTCTTCCTCTTCTCCCCATATTTTTTTTAAACCTAGATTCCTTTCTACCTTCATCAGCCTCATTTTCCCTGAAAATTCTCAGTATCTTCTTCTTAAATTTTGTCCATCTTCCTTCTAAAAAAAGGATTTTCAATTTCAAAATTCGCTGCTTAGGACTTGTCGCTGTCTGTGTATGTTTCTTGTTTTCCTCATATCCACTGAATATGAGTTTACCTCATTTTTAATTTAATTTAGGTTTCAACATCAATATGATATAGGAATTAATATAGTAATGGGTTGAGTGTTGAATTGCCTGCTGTTTATTCTTTGCTTTTGATGTATTGTGTTGGCGAATGTCATGTTTATAAACTTTTACATTTGGATTTCATTCAGTACTTACACTGTTTTGCCATGATTGTTGCTGCTTGTTTCATTACTATGTTGACATTTTTAGGCGGCCATGTTACTACCGCACTTTTTGATGTTAAATCATTCACCTGCTTGTTGTAGTAACCTGCTTAGTCATTGTCACCTTGTTGTAACTACCATTATCCTTGTTGTCCATAACATTTGGTGTACTATACGTGTTAGTTTTTATTGAAATATGGCTTAAGATCATGTATTTAAATATTATGTTAGGATTAACTATTATATTTCAGTATTTTATTGAAGTTGATATACTTGAATAAATTTAATCCTGAATCGAGTGTTTTTGTGTTTTGGATAAATGCTCGGGTCAGACCGGGTGTTGCATCTTAAAGATTTCAGCTATCGAAGTTAGAGACATGTGAAGATGCACACGCACTTATTTGACAAAATCTATAAAATTCTGTATAATTTATTTTACATAAAAGATATGTATTTTCCGCTTTGTAAAAATATTGTATCAACTCAGATATTTTGTAGAAAAATGCTTCCGTTGTAATATATTAAATGTTATTCTATTATGTGTCTGATTCCGTTAAACCTTGTTAACGATATTTTCCGTCAACACTGGAGATAGGTGTAAGGAAATGGACCTTTGGGGAAAATGGGATTATTCAGTTCCCCAAGCTTGAGCTAGTTCACCGTTTCCTAGATATCAAGGTCTCAAGCCCGAAGAAAAGTTACTCTTCCCTCAAGGGGTGAGTATCATGCTTACAAGACTTAAGGACCAACAATTACCTTGGGATAAGGGTTTTTGTAAGCTCGTTACAAGTTAGGAAAGGGTTCCTTAACAATTTAAGGTTAAGGGTAAGGTCGGTGCGGAAAGGCTTTTGTGGAGGGAAAAGCATAAGGTAGATAAGTACCCTCTGAAAGGGCTAGTTTGTAAAGCATTGCATAATACAAAATCATAGCAGAACATAATATAATATGCAAAATAGTAAAGCACACTACAATTTATAGTGGTTCGGTTCGAATTGAACCTACGTCCATTTTAAAGGCTTTGATGATTTTATTCATAGAGGAGGTTACATAGGAAATCCCCAAATTGATTTACAAATTTGGGTTAGCTCTCTTAGAAATGAGGGCATAATTGTGGAATGAGGAAAAATCCCCCAAAATGAGACCCTGGGGTCTTACATATAGGAAAATTGGGACCCCTCCTGTTGTGAACCCAACAGAAGCCTCTTTCAGATGCTTTAATAAAGTTTCGGCCGCTCTTGTAACTTTTGGTTCCGGCAGAAGGGTTTCAACCGCCTTTTCTCTTATCGATTACCTTCACTAATGTCTTCTTGCCTTCAGAATATCAACCTCGAGTTTTCGGGAGTGGTTCCGCTAACATTCCTCTCGGTAGCTTGGTCTCGGATTCTGATAACCTTGACTTTGGTGGCTCTCGGTTTAGGGATCACTGGTCTCGGTCCGCATTCATACCTCTCGGTTTCGGTGTCTTCAGCTTTATTATACGCCCTGATGCTAGATTTGTCATCTTCCTTATTTTATACTCGGCTTCCGGTATTCGAGAGCCTTTGTGACATCATGCTTTCGATATGCTTCCCGGTGACTTTAAAGCTGCTTCCTGATGATGGTTTTGATAACCCCTTGCTTCCTCTTGGTTTGGCTTTCGGCTCCGTAGCCTTCTCCTGTTGGTATAGGTATTAGAGCTAAGCATGATAGATTGGATTCCTCCTTTCTCCTTCCGACAACCCATAATTTCGGTCTTGATCTCACTATATCCTCACCTTTGACCAATTCCAGATGACTTATAAACTCTCTTCTAACGTTGGTGTCGGAACTGAACTAAGCAGTGTCGGTTGCCCTCTACTTTCTCTTGTATGATGTGGTGCTTCTTTTCTATGCTTTAAGATTATGGTTTGTAAGATCTCAGTTGCTCACCTCTATTTACTTACGGTTTTATGTGGTATGCTTTTGGGGATGTGCCTTTACTAACTATTCGGTAAATGTACACCCCTGCCTATATTTTCCTCTCGTACTGGTATCGACCCTTTATTTTGACTTATTGTTGTTCCTCTATTTTTCTGTTGTCAGTGTAGAACCGACACCCTTGTGCTTGGGTACCGGATTTGGATCTCTTGGGCTTTCTCTTTTGTTGCGGATGTGACCTTGGTAACGTTTCTCCAGAAATACTTGATTCTGGTGCCTGATCACAACTTGTCCCTCTCTCTTGATGGTTTTGCCTTTAGGATGTTGCCACTTCTAGCGCTTTAGCCTCCTTCAAGGTCCTTTCCTCCATGGTACAGGTTCCGCTGCTCGAAACCCTTTAGTCTTATTGCTTTGGATCTTCTACTTCTTTATATTTGGTCGGTGCATATTTTGGTGTTAACAATTAGCCCCCCTCTTAGTATAAAGAAGCTTTTGTTCCTTAAGACAGAATCCTATAACTCCTGCACTGTTTTTCTGCAACACAAGAATCGATAGGCATGTTTCGACATTATCATTGTATAACTCAAAATAAAGATGCAAAGTGTAACACCCCGTATTTTCTGTGAACGTCGAAATAACAAATTAAAGAATAATTAATTTGAAAAAGAAGAAATAGGTGAAACGGGTTGCGTCATTGTGTTCATCTCGAAATTTTTCTTGAGATAGAGTCCGAGTTTGCGTAAATCGGACTCTGTATGAAGAAGATATCTTTAAATTAAATATTGCAGCAAAAACATGAAAAAGAAGAATGAGAAAAGAATAATGTTTAGCATTGTTCTAAGGTTTGTAAGCAAAAGACTTAGTATCTCATTTGGTTAGAACATGTGACTTGCGTACAAGAGCTACAGAGTTCGATCCCCACCAGCGCCATATTTTTGTTTTAGGGGAATGGCTAAAAAGTGGCTTAGTGTGAACGCAGTTCAAAAAGTGGTTTAGTGTGAAAATGGTTAATTGGGAAGATAGATAAAAAGAAAATATATATATATATATACATATATATATGACATGTACGCATCATGTGACGCACGTGGCGCATTTTTTGTTGGTCAAGGATTGTCTTTTTTACGTGGCCTTCTCTGATTGGCTTTGTGATAAATTCTGAGGTGTTAGGGCTTATGTGTCATGCTATGATTGACTGAGTGACACATTGATTTAGTTGGATGGCTCTGATTGCTCCTAAAACGATCTAATGGCTCACATAAGATTTAACTTCTATAAAAGCAACCATAATCCTCAAATCCTAAATCACACAAATTCATTCCAAGGAGCCACCATGCCATCCATGATCATTCTAGTTTAGCCACCATTCCTTCTTCAACTTGAAAGCAAGATTAAAGCTACAAATCAAAACTAACTTAGAGAATTGATAGTCTTCTTCAAGGAATTGCTTTCCAATTTCAGAAAATAGATCCCAGAAAACAAGACTTTCTTTTCTTTGTAAGTCTTGTTATTATTTAGATGTGAACGATTAAAAGTTATGATTTGTAATAAAATGAAAACTAGCGTTATTCCTAGTTGTAAGATAATGATGATGTTGATTTATGTCTATTCTTTTAACGATTCTATCGTATATGCTTGTGAGATTATTGTGGTTATTATGTTGATGTTAAACCAATCATGTATTATGTTTAGATCTATATTTAGATCTATGATTTTCATGTTATCTAACATGCAAGTTGTTAGACATGTATTATGTTTAGATCTACATTTAGATCTATGATTTTCATATTATGTAACATGCAAATTGTTAGACATGTATTACGTTTAGATCTATGATTTTCATGTTATGTAACATGCAAATTGTTAGACATGTATTACGTTTAGATCTACATTTAGACCTATGAAAATTGGATCCAAAATTTAAAGTATACATTTACATGCCTAGTTGGTTTGTGCAATTCCATATGCTTAAGAATCATGTTTATTAGATCTAAAATAAAAGATCACATTCACATGCCTAGTTGAACTTGTGTAATTCTATATGCTTGAGATTCATGTTTGTTGGATCCAAATTAAAAGTTTACATTTACATGACTAGTTGGATTTGGGTAATTTCATGTGTTTAAGACTCATGTTAATTAGGTCCAAAAATGCAAGTTCACCTTTATCTGAATAATTGGAATTGTGTAGTTCTATGTAAACTCCCATTCATATGCTTATGATTCATGTTGATTAGGTTCAAAATTGCAAGTTCACAATTAAACATATATTTATTCTATGCCAAATTTATGTGACATATGTTGGATCCATATTATGCTTGTCTTGAATGCTACATGTTTCTTCCTTTTCCTCTCTTGATTTTGAGTTAGGCTAAATTGAGAAGCCCAACATTCTATGAAATTTATGCGAACGTTTAGCAGGGGTAACGTTGGGAGAAACATGAAGTTACATGTTATTGGCATATTTTAAATGATTAGTGGCGTTGAAATGGTATAATTTATATACATAAAATTATGAACATGATTTAGAGAGAAATTGGGCATGACTTGAATGACAATAATTTACAAATAAACATTTAAAAAAAAGTAAATATGTAAATTTAGCAAAAGACGAATATGCCTAACCCGAGGTTAGATTGAGTTACGGTGTAAGACTGCCCGGAACCGCCCGGCACATCCAGCAACCGTAACAATATATATCTAATGTAAGAGGTTAGTGCATCAAGACCAATAGAACCCGAGGTTAGACTGAGTTGCGGTGTAAAACTGCCCGGACCCGACCGGCACATCCAGTAACCGCAACAATACATGTCTAATGTGAGTGGTTGGTGCTTTAATGAATGAATTAAAGCTAAGACATGAATGGTAGGGTTAAGTTAATTAAGGCAACACTTAACCAATACAACATGTTAACTAAACTAATGGGTGGGGTTAGGTTAATTTGAACACTTAACCAATATGTCTTGATTTGTGGTAAGGTTAAGTTAGAACAAGAGGGCAACACTTAACCAATATGACTTGATTTGTGGTAAGGTTAAGTTAAATCAAGAGGGCAACACTTAACCAATGCAACTTGATTTGTGGTAAGGTTAAGTTGAAACAAGAGGGTAACAGTTAACCAATATGACTTGATTTGTGGTAAGGTTAAGTTAAATCAAGAGGGCAACACTTAACCAATATAACTTGATTTGTGGTAGGGTTAAGCTAACACAATAAGGCAACACTTAACCAAAGTAACATGACAAGTAGGTGGGTTAAGTTAACTTGAATTGATTGATGACACTTAACCAATACAACATGATGAACACGTAGGGTTGGGTTAACAAAGAACGCTTGACCAATATAACTTGATGGACGAACGGGGTTAAGTTAGGAAACACTTAACCAATTCAACATGATAAGCGAGGAGGGTTAAGTTAATAGGAAACACTTAACCAACATGACAAGATGAAAGAGTGGGTTAAGTTAACATGAATGGACAACACTTAACCAATACGACATAATGTACGGGAGGGTTAAGTACATCTCGTGTAGGTGGGTAATATTAGTACATATAGGCCCACAACTTAACCGTTAAATAAACATGCTTGAATCGACGAGAGGGTTAAGTACATCTCGTGTAGGTGGGTAATATTAGTACATATAGGCCCACAAACTTAACCGTTAAATAAACATGCTTGAATCGATGAGAGGGTTAAGTACTTCTCATGTAGGTGGGTAATATTAGTACATATAGGCCCACAAACTTAACCGTTAAATAAGCATGCTTGAATCGATGAGAGGGTTAAGTACATCTCGTGTAGGTGGGTAATATTAGTACATATAGGCCCACAAACTTAACTGTTAAGTAAACATGCTAGAATCGGTGGGAGGGTTAAGCACATCTCGTGTAGGTGGCTAATATTTGTATATATAGGCCCACAAACTTAACCAATAAGAAACCCTAGAAACGGAGACCCATTTCAACATTAACCCACATAGATGTATCATGGTACCCTGAAACTAGGCAGGGTGGGGCACGAATACTGGGCTGATTATAAGCGGTCAAAACAGCGGTATGGGGTACATCAGTGTAGGTTCCGACGGTTTACGGGCGTGCACGTACTCCGGAGTGGGAGAAAGCTGGCACTGGGTACCAGTAATTATACACTGTGCATCTTGAATCGTGTCGGGTTGTTATCGTAAGGATTGATACACCTTATGGTGGGACCAGCACAGGGTATCTACACGCAAGAGAGGGCCGACTGACACGGACACAAGGAAAAATTAATACGAGTAAGGAGCCGATCGATAGAGTAGTAAGGGTACATCTAACATGTTCATGGCAATTAGGCAGATTGAGGTGGAATCCTCATGATAGATGTACACCTGAAGGCTACCACAAATGTGGGGATTGGGATCGCGTTACAATATGATCACTTTGTATAGGTTACTAGCTGGGACATTAGTTAGGTGGTGCAGAGAAGTGAAATGAGCGCGATAGCATATTCAGCCTTATTATCTTATTTCTACGGTGTTGTCCTAGATTCAGTTTATTCATGTCATAGCTCTTTTTTACATAATAATAGCCACTGGACTTACCAGACTCATGTCAGACCCATTTTATTTCGTCTTCTTTCCTTCTATGCCCTCCACCCCCCCCCCCCCCCCCACCCCCCGGTCCGCAGGGAGGGAATATTTCAGCTTAGATCGGATCATTTCCAGCCTGAAGAAAGTAGATGTATTGCTTGGAATCTTTTCCTTGGCCTGTGTCTTTGGATACTCTCTTATTGGTGATTTATGTTGCCTTACTGTTGTTTTAATGCTTCTTTATGTTTTAATTCAAGACAGAAGTCCTATGTATTACTTTTAAGTATGATTGAAACAAATGTTATAAAAGCTTGACTGAACCACATTGTTTATAAAATGATTTTTTATTTTCCGCTACTTTATTTGTCTATCTTGTAATTCATCTGCATCTTTTACATATAATGCTCCACCAAAGTTAAGCCATTCCCTTTGAGAGTGACCTTAACGGAGGTGGGGTGTTTCATAAAGGGAAACATAAGCTTTATTAATCGATAGAATTTGAATGTGTCTAGATAGAAAGTTAGAAATTCTCTATTAACAAACATAATGTGTCAGTAGAGGTTATATGGCTTGCACAATGCCTGGCATGAACATATAAGTTGTATGCGTTGGAGTGTAGAATCTAGGCCAAAATGTTGCATTGTCCAAACTGGTAATGATGAAATAATTAGCATGCCACCATTCATGATCCCGAGCTATAACCGAAGCACCACTCTTATACATCATTAAGTAAGGTGCATCTGGATGTGGATCATCAGGCATGAAATCACTATCTAATATCTACCTCCAACAATTTTCCCTAAGTAACTAGTAACAATCGCCAATGAGAGGAGATGACACCAAAGGAAATCGTCTCGTCGAAAGCAATGCAGCATGAACCACGCCCACATAGGTCAAATAAGGTGAACCCTCATAAGGATGTTAAACGATACTCTCTCATGTGATGCGAAACTCAATTTTATTATGAGCCATTTCAAACATGTGACGGGCCCGACCTCCTTGCACAGGTCACTGGTTTTCACAAGCCAATGCCCTGACTCGAGGAAAGAATAAGGATAAAGCTACGTCCATTGTCGGATAAGTCATATTACGAAAGTACTTGTAGTACCAGTACTGTAAAATCTAATAAAAATCTGTAATGGACATGGATCTCTCCCTAACAACACACTGATTGTAGCAACCCAAATTTCAATTGGCCCGAATTTTTCGCAAAAGCCTGAAAATCCAAGTCTACTGAAACCTGAGTTGTTTGTCTGGTATCCTGCAGAAAGGAAAAGATGAAATATATCAGAGCTTACAATAAAATATCTCACACCGGAATGAATAAAATATTGTAGTAAGTAAATACTTATCGTAATAATGACACTATCTAACAAGTGCCTATAAGCTGAATAGTCTCTGCCACTTGTCTAACCTGCGGGTTTGTTATGAGGAGTGGGTCAGAACAAAAGTTCTGTTGAATGGACAAATTATACTTTCTATAAATAACACTGCATATACTGTTCTATAACTGATTTAACTTTATTAAGTTATTTTTGGTTTACTACACATTACACTTTCGATTTCACGCATAAATCGTACCCATCTACTCCCAAGTAAATTAACCTAATAAACAATATATATGTAGTTGTATGCCTAATATATCGAGATACTCCTCATAGTACCCTCCTCGGGTAGTCTCCATTGCTATACTATGAAAATGTACAAGATCTCCATCGCCACGCTACGAAAGCTACTAGACCATGGTGAGAAAACACGCTATGTCTCCATCATTACACCACGAAAGCGTACTAACTACTAAGCTACGATAGCAAAAGTGAATGATACCTACCGCCGCGCTATAAAGACGCCCAAAATCTGAGTTATTCAACTGAACTCGGTCAGGGGCTTTTCTATATCTATCAAGAATGGCTTCGTTAGATCTGCAATACAAATATCAAAGATTAGTGTGTCTCTTTCGGTGGCTATGGCCCCACCCGTCCCCCCAATTAATGAAAGACCATTCAAAGAGTTATGTGATTGTTCCCCTAACAAACAATCTGACCATCCAAATTAGTGTTTCCTTACTTCTAATGTCCTAACGGGAAAAGATCATTGGCCTCTTGTTTAGCTTCAATCTTTCCCACACTAGCTTCGACCGACGATGACAGGCGCCCGACAACTTACTATCTATGTTGGATCCTAACCACAAAGCCTCCCCGTCTACTAGCCGAGGCATCCTCCAAGGCATCGTCTATATCATCCCAATCAGCCTTTAGAATGTCCTTCATGCTTAGTGCAGCTAAGACATACTCCCCAGATGGAACCGTACAGACCATGTCTCTGTGAGTACAACTTATTTAGGCCTACCACAGAGGGCCATCATGGAGTATCCTCATGTCCCATTGAAGTCTTGCACTTCTAGTCCTGTCGAATAAGTTGGACGTGCTCCCACCATGTCTTTGAACACCTACGATGATTTGCCCCATTGGGCTCCTCATCCCCACGGACTGGTCCAAACACATAGCATTATTTTATTAGACCCGGTGTCTAATTTGCAATAATGTGTTATAGTTTTCATTGATTTACAGTTTTCATTAGTCTATTCTATCAAATAATATTTATTTATAATCAACTTTGTCAGTTACCATAGAATCTTAGACTCGTAACTTACACTTTGTAAATCGGTCTTTTCATATTAAAGCCGAACACCTTTTAGGCTCGCAACTTAATCCATTTAAGTCAATATGTCCATATTAAAGCCTAACTGTTCTTTTAGCCAATTTTTGTCATATTCATATTTGTAAATGAACCATGTTTATTTATTATGATTTCCCAATTTTCATATTTGTTAAAATATAAGTTGCAGTTGTAGGTTTATAATAAACCTCACATGTTCCTTTTACTTCTTTTTTTAACCGAAAATAAAATATATTACAAAAGGGAGAATCAAGTCATTCTCCAACGGCGTACAAGTTAGAAAATACAAAAAAATAAAATCACAAACAAACAACCTAGAAAACTAATATAAACAAGAGACAACACAAACAGGATAACGAACGTCACCAAACAAAAGCTCCTCACCAACACCAAAGATTGATACACCACAGAACATGTCAATAACCCACGCTGCGGAAGGAGCATACCATCCGAGAATCAACAGATCAAGGCTACAAACATGAACCCACACAACTAAGCCAAATTAGATGGATCCAAGCATCAATAGAAAAACCCAATACATAACAAAGCACAACAACCTCTAAAAATGAAGAACATACCTCCATTTGTAATGAAACAGATGAACGCATAGAGCACATTAAAAATCATAGCACCATAATTCGTACCATCACAGACAACCGAATGGCTGCAGAAACCGAGTCCCCAAATAAAGTCCAATGAGCTCGGCGAAGAATGCAAAACTCAGTGGAAGAAACTCAACTTACTAGACATGGAATGGCTAGTCGCGAGACAAGTCATGGAGGACGGCTTTGCTGCACAACCAAGCACATCGCTTTCATCACAAAACAATCCAGGTCAAAAACACAATGGAACCACCAGTTGAAGATCTGACACAACATTCCCAATCCGATAAAGGAAGAGGGTCGCAGGCCTGAAATTACCTGAAGTGGCCACCATGCAATGAAAGGAGGTGAAATATGAAGCTTGTTAATTGGTTAGTAAACCGTACAAATCTATTTCCCTATATTAAGGTAATTACTACCGTAGAAACTCATAATTGCAAATCATCTCTTTTAATTATTTTTAGGCTATTGAATAGTGCGTAATACGGCTAAATCCATATTTCGCACTAGTCCTAATTAATTTTGAACTTGCAATTATGTTTTCCTTTTCTTTTTCAGACCAAACTATGGAAATATATTTCTTTTTTCCTAACCAATCAATCTAGGCTATTTCAGAGTTCCTATTTTAATTGGTATACATCAATTCCTGATTTTAACTTATTTTCCCCCTTTTTACATAATTACAGTAAATTTGAATACAATTGGTTTACATTCCATTTTCAATCCCAACAATTTCTGTATTTTTTCCATTCTGAATATGAAAGTTGTTTTTTCAATTATCATAGAAATTATCAGATTTATCATTTAACTGCAATTTTATTGTCCATAATATTAATTATGTTGTGCCCGCAGTTATCAAATCCTCTTTTGTTCATAATTCCAATTAAATTATATTTTCCAACACGCGCAAACAAAAAGATTATAATCAGTTGTATAAATTTTGCACATAATTCAATTATATATATATACTAACATTTCAGGTTTATGTATATTTTGTGGATAAACAAAATTCAACATGAAATTATAAATTCTGACGGGGAAAAGAGGAAGAAGAGAACGTGTTATAAATTTTACAGAAATCGGATGATATCATATACCATTATAGGAAATTATAATTTAAATCCACTCACCTGGTTTTTGTGCTTTAAGTTTAAGATCTGATTTGGATCTGTGTTTACTTTCTGTTTTCGTTTCAATTCGGATTTACAAATTTTGCTGGATAGGGGATCCGAGTATTTGCGCCTTGAATCTACTATATTTTCCTCCAATTCCTGAATTAGACTAAATCTAAAATATAATTTATTTCTAAAGAGCTTGGAGGAGAAAAGAAATGACAGAGCTTTAGCGCCCTTCTAAAAATATGAGTTGGAAGCTAGGCCTACATGTTTATTTATAGCTAACCTAAAGAATCACGTCTGTCTGATTCAAAATAATTAAATCTAACCATTCAAAAATACAAAACATGTCATCTTTGGCTTGAACGGGTCGACCCATGATTCAGGTGGGTCGACCCAGCCTTGAAGTGTGTCGACCCCTTAGTCGACTCACTTCTGGTATGGGCTGGCCCATATACAATTTCAAAAAATCATATATCAAGTCCTTTTGTGCGTGATTTTGGTTGTGTTTACGTTAGTATGAACGTTATAATTCTTTAACCATTTTTATTGATTTCCAAATATTATTTCCCAATTTAACATGCGTTCTTATTTAAAATTTAAACACATAATCAATGTGCATATTAATAATTCTTTATTTTTAAATTCTTGCATGTTTAATTCTTTTAATTCAATAAATGTTATTGTAAATGTTTATTTCTACCATTTTAACACGTATTTACTTTCAATTTCAAATGTGTACTATTAATACATGCACACCCAATTAAATTAAAACATTACTTAATTAATCATTTCAACTTCCTTTTATTACATGGTTTTGACACGCGTATATTTTGCGCGTTGCTTTTGTAATTTATCTCTAAATATATTTATATTAAATATATTTACATGTGTGTTCACATTATATAATTAGTTATCTATTTCCGATCTTTAACGTTATTTCCAATATTTCTCTTTTAGTGTCATTTATGTCATGCATTATCAATTAAAGAAAATGTTGTCATTTTAATATTAATTATTTTCCCTTCCTTAGTTTAATCTTTTCTATCACACACATGTTTTTCTATTTTATTAAATGGTTAAATTTGTTAATATGTTAACGTTAATAGTCTTTCGTTATCTTCAAATTCAAACACACACTGTTTATAAAATCAATATACGCATATATTTTCTGATTATTTTATAATGTACCATTTATCATTCATTTGTTCTTCTATTTCTTTTTTATTTAATTCTATATATACCATTGCACATTTAGCTCGCATAGTGGCACTTTTTATTTATTGCTCATTTTATAATACGCGTTTGTTTTCAAATTTCAAGAGCACATCACTCCCATAATTATTTTGATAATTTTATTATTAAAATTGGGGGGTGTTACACTGATGTTCTAAGGAACGATATAGTTAGAACTAGAGTTCCCCAATCATATAAAATCGGACTATTAAATGTCAAATCTGGAACCGTTGCTACGTGTCCAACCGACAATGTGTTTGATGGGTTTGAAAAAAATAAGTTTCCCATCAAATATAAAATAAATAGTCGTGCTATCTCCAAAAAGTGGTTTTCTTTGTCATGTATAGCGATTAGATTTTGGATAGTTTGTCAAATGTAACTAACCCATAACTGTAAATCTAGTAGTTAAAACATCGTGAATGCGAAAATGAGGCAATAGGGACGATAAGATGTTAGATCGCTGATAATGCTCATCGTAAGGTAATGTCTCACCCAATCCTACCAAAAGTCCGGTATGCATGGTAAGGTCTAAAGGGGTGAAGTTTAACTCTCCAAACTCAAAATGAAACCTATGCGTGGTTTTCCACTAACAAGAGGCTAATGCCTCAGTTAACTGAACATCCAAATTTAAAAGATTTATTATACCTAAAAAAATAATTTACCATTAAATAAAGCTGTAACACCCCACGTCCGTTAATGTCACTCTTTGACAGAATGCATTAAGTTTCGTGAAGCTTTACAGGTAAACAAAAACAGAAACATCACAAGACATATATAAATAACAGTGGAATTTAAAACTTTATTTTCCAAATAGAAAACATCTTGGTCCAAAATCCAGTTACAACATAAGTTTGAAGTACAAAAACCCCATTACATCAAATTAAAATATTTGCCTTGTACTAAAATCATTAGTGTACAGTAATATAAAAGCATAGTCCCCCAAAAAGAATAGTCATAGAAAGGTAGACGGGAAATCAAGCGGTACATGTAAGCAGCTCCAAGCAGAACGATAGAGAGTATCTTAATCAAGCCTGAGTATGCCCACTCTAAGAACCTAAGGGGAAAGGAAGAGAGAGAAAAGGAAACAAAATGAGTCAGGCATAAAGTCTGGCGAGTCCATTTACTTCTAGTATATAAATAAGTAAACGCATCATGACAGACATATAAACTGGATGAGAGAGATAACAGTATCATAAGGCAGGTATAACAGAATGAGCAAGATAAACAGAATAAATAGAACATATCATGTTGCGATTCTCAAGTACTTTTCTCTGCACTAATACTAATATAACAAAAACAGAATGATCCCAACAGAAATAGATGGTAGACTTAGGTGTACTTCTATTGACGGGTTTTACCCCCAATGATAATAATAGGCAGCACAACAGAAATGACAGGTGTTAACCTCAACGATAATAACAGGATCCTAAACAAGCAGGACTAGATGTACCCAAATTACTACCCCAATCGATCGACTCCCCATCATGTAGATACCCTGTGTTGTCCCCATAGTAGGATGTATCACTTCCTAAAGTGTAAACCCCTTTTTTCGAGAGGCACATCCATATATACTGATGTCACAGCGTCTTATTATCCTAAGAAAGTGGATTCATGCACGCATATGACTCCATCGGAATGCGCCGTCAACACCCCCACTCAGATGAACCTTTTACAATCAACTCAGTAAGCGTGCCTGACCCCTACCTAGTTCGGGGTCCCCCTTTTGATACCAAGATGGGTTACTGACTGATATGGGTCCCACACAACAGATGATACAAGCCAACCCCTAGGCTTGCATCCCCATTACCAAGATTTGGCAGGTTATGGCTAACAAATTAACAAGCCCGCATAACCCCACCATATAAAACAGGTTAAGTTTGTCGGGTTTATATAACCCCCCACATATTTAACAGATTTACTTAAGCCCTCATTGATTCAAGCAAGTTTACTTAACATTTCACAATTTTGACAGGTTCATATAACCCCCACAGATTTAAATAGGTTAAGTATTATAGGTTAACAGGTTATTATCATTTTTCCATTCATGTCTGTTAATTCACTAGAACTCTCACATTAAGTCGACCACTTGTGGATGCTGGATATGCTGGGCGGTTCCGGGCAAACTTATACCACAAGTCAGACTTAACCCCATGTCTAGCACCGTTACGTGTACATTTACGCACTAGACCGCTCACATTAGATTAACCACTTGTGGATGTTGGATTTACCGGGCGGTTCCGGGTAGACTTCTACCACAAGTGTAATCTAACCTCATGTCTAAGTGTAGTTACAGTTTCTATTTACTGCAAATTTAGGCATATTCATTCTTAAACAATTTTTCATGTTCATCAAAAGTTATGCCCCAAATCCCAGTTTAATTCACGATGCAAGTTATGCCCTAAATTAAAGTTTTGGATCAAGATATAGATTATTCCCCCAAATCCCAGTCATGTTTTACAATACAAGTTATGCCCCAATTTCATTCGTTCACATATTTCAGTGATAGGCCTAGGCTCGAAAATAGCCTGGCTACAAAAATAAAAAGGGAAGGAGGGAGAGAAGAGAACAGAAGTAGGCATAATAACAAAACAGGCATATGATGACAAAAATAGGCATACTAATAAAATAGGCATATGGTGACAGAAATGGGCATAATGACATAATTGGCATAATAGAGATAGACATGTAAGAACTAATTAGTAGATTAGGTATATCAGTAGTGGAAGATCTATTTAGTTATGATTCAGGTTATTAACAGGCATAGGTTTAGATCCAAACTTATAAACATGGTAGGATTACATACTAAATGTTTATATCTAAAAGCAGCATAAACTCACAAGGACTGGATCTAAAGAACAGATAAATGACTGTTGATGTTGTAGTAGAGATTCTTGTATACGTATAAGTTGTTGTTGCAGAAGAATAGGTTAATTCAATCTGAGTTGGGGCAACAACTCGTCGTGTCCATTGTTTTTGATGAATAAAACAATAGAAATGAGGTCCTATTTATAGCCTACTTTCAACGAATCTGGTCAAGAAACAAGTTTCGGTTCAAAGAATGGATCTGCCCCAGATCTGGGTAGGGTCGACCCCGGGTTGACCCTAGGGTCAACACCCCCGTGTAGGGGTCGACCCCCAACGGGACGATTTTCCTCCCTTTTCCGCTCTTCGATTTTGATTTTCTGGACTTGATTTGTTCATATATATTTTACTTACATGTATACAAACTTCAAACCTTAGTATCTTCTTCATACGATGTCTAGTTTACGCAAACTTGGAGTTTATCCTAAGTAGAATTTCGAGACGAACGCAATGGCGCAGTATGGTTTACTTAATTCCCAATATTTAATTAAGTATTCTTTAGTTTATCATTATAGTGTTCTTTAAAATTACGGGGTGTTATATTCTCCCTTACTTAAAGGATTTCGTCCTCGAAATCTCGAAGTTAAGAAGAATGTATATCCTAACATCCATCTACTCATTCCACCAATCATAGGCATCCATTATCCTTAAAAAATAATTCTAATGCTTATATGAACATATGCAATAGTGTATGTATGTGTCCCTATGCTAATGCGAAAGACTAGGCGGTTTACTGATTCAGTTGACGTCACTAATGCAATTTATGTTAGTGTCATGAATCCAACATGTATACAAATAATCATAATATATCATGTAAATGCTATATGCGTGCAGAATCATCCATCCAAATGCAATATCCATATGATGATACACCCATTTTCATTCATAAAATAAGAAAAATGCACACGCATCCATATGCAGTATGAGAGTGATTGAGCCGATCTAGTGCCTAGTGTGTGTGTATATGCATCCACGAGCAACCACTAGCAAACGTTTGCATCCACTGGCATCCATCAAACACAATATGTCCCAAACACATGTTTACATCCATTGGTTCCCTACCTAAAGGTCGAAGATTCGATCAATAGGATATACTTAATGATAGAAGCAAGTACGAATAAAAGCTTTGGAAAAGAAGTTAAAAACATACCCTTGAAAAGAAAAGGGTACGAAGCACGAATCATGTCTTATGTCTCCCAAGTTGCATCCTCATGGTCATCTCCCCACTGAACTTTCATCTGCTTGACCTCTCAGTTGCATATCATTTCAATCTCTGATCGAAGAATACGGGTAGGAACTCGTCTAACTGTCGTCGCTCGTTCTACCTCTACTTCCTCAAGCATACTCGGCTCAACTACTTCTGCAGTATCATGCAGGCACTTCCGTAAATGAGAAACGTGGAAAACATCATGAACACTCTTCAATCTCTCTGGTAGCTTCACTCTATAGGCCATTTGTCCAATCCTTTCTATTATGGGAAATGGCCTTACAAACCTTGGCGCCAATTTCCCTACAGATCCAAAGCGAACCACATTCCTCAAAGGTGATACCTTGATGAAAACCATGTCTCCCACCTCAAACTCAATATCAGTTCTTCTCTTATCTGCGTAGGACTTCTACCTGTCCTGAGTTGTCTTCATGCGTTTGCGGATAAGATCAATCTTCTCTGAAGTTTCTCTAATCATCTCAGGTCCAAGTAGAAGCCTTTCTGTAGACTCCCACCAACATGTTGGTGATTTATAAGGTCGTCTGTACAATGGCTCGAAGGGTGCCATGCCAATACTAGTCGGATAACTTTTTTCGTAGGTGAACTCTACTAAAGGAAGATGCTCCTCCCATGTCCCTCCAAAGTCTAGGATACATAGTCTCAAAAGATCCTCAAAAACTCTATTCACCCTTTCCGTATGTCCATCGGTCTGAGGGTGATAAACGGTGCTCAAACACAACTGTGTACCTAATGCCTCTTGCAAGCTCCTCCAAAACTCACTAGTGAATATGAGATCATGATCACTCACTATACTGGAAGATACTTCATGTAGACGGACTATCTCACGAAGATAAACTGCTACCAGCCATGTTGTCATCCTCTTACTCTTAACAGGAATGAAATGAGCGCACTTAGTAAGGCTATCAACTATAACACAGATACTGGTGTTTCCTTTCCTCGATCTAGGTAAACCATCAATAAATGAAATGCATAGAGATGCTCTCCTACTTCTGTTGTGGGACCTCCAAAGGATGAAGCGAACCACTGGGCATCCGTTGCTCATCTTTGACTTGCTGGCAAATCAAACATCGAGAAACAAACTCTGCTACATCTTTCCTCATCCCAGCCCAAAAGAAAACCCTCCGCATATCTCTATACATCTTATCACCGCATGGATGGATAGTCACCGTAGAATGATGGGCTTCCTCAAGAACTATTTTCAACAGATTCCCAATTTGGGGAACACGAAGCCTTCCATCTCGTCGCAACTACCCTCTATCATCCGTGGAATATCTACTGAGGTAACTAGAAGTCTCCCCTCTACTGAGCCTATCCAAGATGTCTGCTATCTGTGGGTCCACTCGTTGCAAAGTCCCTATCTGATCCATAAGTGTAGGTTGCACCTCTAAGTATGCTAACAAACCAGGTATAAGATCCGTAGATGGCCTAAAATCAAAGATCAACATATACTCCAAGCTCTGCCTCTCTACGAATAGTGGACTCAAAGTCATCCTCTGCCTACTCAGTGCGTCCGCCACCACATTACCTTGCCAAGGGTATAAGCAATCTCAAATTCATAGGCCGCTAGGAACTCCATCCATCTCTGTTGCCTCAAATTGATATCCTCCTGCGAGAACAAATACTTGAGAGATTTATGATCGGTATACAACTCGAACTTCTCTCCAAGTATATAATGACGCCAAGTCTTAAGCGCGAATATAATGGCATCCAACTCTATGTCATGGGTAGGGTAGTTCTTCTCATGAACACTCAACTTTCTACCTCCATAACATACTACCCTTCTCTCTTGCATCAAAATAGCAACAAGCCTTGTACCACATGCATCAGTGTATACTGTGAACACTTTGTTCCCATCAGGCAAAGTCAAGACTAGGGTTGTTGTCAGATCCCTCTTCAATCGTTAAAAAGCATCCTCATAGTCTCTATCCCATGAAAATGTCAGATTCTTTTTTGTTAGCCTGGTGAGCGGGGCAGATAGCTTTGCGAAGTCCTAAATGAACTTCCTATAATAGCCCGCTAAACCAAGAAAACTCCTAACCTCCATTGCATTCTTTGGAATCTGCCAATCTTGAACTGTAACTACTTTTGCAGGATCCACTGCTATCCCATCTTTAGAGACCTCATGCCCTAGAAATCTCACTCCTTTTCTATAAAAATGACGTTTGGAGAATATTACCTTAAGCTAGTGCGCTCGGAGAGTTTTCAAAACCACCCTTAAATGTAGGGCATGCTCTTCCTCGCTCTCCAAGAAAATCAAGATGTCATCAACAAAGACCACAACGAACTTATTTAGAAACTCCCGAAACACCCTGCACATTAGATCTACAAAATAGGCAGGTGCATTTTTCAACCCAAAAGGCATGATGAGCTACTCAAAGAAACCATCTGTAGTTCTTAAAGCAGTCTTGTCATACTATCCTCGGTCACCCTCAACTGATGGAACCCCGTGGCCAAGTATAATTGGGAGAAAATAGATGCACCAACAAGCTGGTCAAACATATCATCTATCCTCGGAAATGGGTGCCTATTTTTCTTAGTGAGCTTATTCAACTCCCTGTAATCCACACATAAGTGAAGTGAACCATCGATTTAGTGGAAAATACACTACAACAAAAAACACTTTTCGCAACAGGCCATATCTGTTGCAGTAGACCTATTGCAACAGGCCAGCGCCCGTCTATATAGCCGAAGTTGCAAAAGGTCGGTCACTTTTCGCAACAATTTTTGCCCGTTGCAATAAGATGTTGCAGTAAACTTTTTTGCAATGGGCTTTTGTTGTTGCAACAGATACTTTTGCAACAGTATATGCCAGTTGCAATAGATTCATAAATCGTTAAAAAAAATATCACAGCTTATAGATATTACATATTAAATATACTCGTTTTAGTACTAGTGTATATCACAAAATGAAATAAACAAATAAAATTTTTATTTTAACAAAGTTTTAACATTACAAACAATTACAACCAAAATTTCTATAATTTTCATACATCATTCATGTACAACAATTTCTTCTCTCACACAACACATTTTTTTCGAATAGAGTATTTTCTGATCTTATTTCTACTCTATCCTACGGATCACTCTAGTGAAACGAAGTCTTTGTGCCAAGCCACGGCTGTTCCGACGGCCTCTTGAATGTTGTACATCTCCGAATTTGGCCTTAGTAGAAATCTCACACTAACAATTTGTTACCCAAACTTAGACCATCCTTTTTGATTGGCACTGGAATTAGATTCCTTCACCCGCCACAACCCAGTCGGAAATATACAATATTAATAAACTAAAAATCAAAAAACTTTGAAACAGCAAAAGTATCACATAGGTTATCTTTGTAGGGTTTGATAAATCAGCCTTATTGTTTACAATAATAAAATAATAGAACTTAACAAAAGGTTTTAGAGCATGCTGATTATTCATGAAATGTAACCCCACGCATTAAAAACCTGGACATAAGCACACATGATTAAGCTGGCAGCCAACTACCGCTACTAGATATTGCATTTTTATAAGGATCGTATAAAAGGTTGAACACTTTTGCAACAAAAGCTACCCATGCTTACAAATATACTTATTGAAAGCATAACAGATTTAAATGATCTGTATAATATAGCCGTGCTTGAGGGGAAAATTAAA
Source organism: Allium sativum (assembly GCA_030737875.1). Taxonomy (NCBI): domain Eukaryota; kingdom Viridiplantae; phylum Streptophyta; class Magnoliopsida; order Asparagales; family Amaryllidaceae; genus Allium; species Allium sativum. Next base: position 1,051,339,723 of record CM060913.1, read on the forward strand.
GGTGAAGAAAAAAGAGAAATTGCCTTAAAACCTGAAATGAACCTGCAAAACACCAACAAACAAACATGCCATGTATCAGGCAAACATGATTAACTTGCAACTGATTTTTGTGCAGTTTGCTGGAATATGAGCAGCGTCATGTTAGAATACCATGGATAACTACAACGATTAAAGTATGAAAAAGGTCAAAACAAGAGTCATATAACAAGAGTAATATAATTATATTAAAAACTTGCAATATCAAGATGATAACCATGACGCATATAACATTCAAAACTCAACAATATTATTGTATCGTCTAATAAATGGATAATTAATCAAAGGCTGACTATCACATTGGATCAATAATATTTAGTATAATCTGCATTTATAATTTTTTTACATATTTAAAACTAAATTAATGTGTATGCCCAAAAAATTAATAACAATATTTAAGGAATAAATTTTTACATGGCATCAAGAAATAGAGAAATATGACACTAGTTTGAAAATGCAAACTTAAAAAGAAAACATGTACATTAAATAAGAAACTACCAGAATGAAATTAAAAAAAAAAAACAGATTTGCCACTATGGAATTGAAAGTGAGTAATACTTTTTGTGACATTGTTTACAACAAAGCAGATTTGCCACTACATAAGGGATTATATAAACCAATTAAATTATGCCAGTGTAGCTCTCTGGCCAAACCAATTTGGTTTTAAGTGGCTAACCCTAGTCACCAATATACTCATATATGTCCAAAATTCAATCTAGCTAAAAACAGAGTCATAACAATTCAAAGGCTACCCATCATATATTAAAAGTTCTGAAGCATATTATAGATGTTAGAACCAAACGCATTCAAGTTACTGAATCATATATAACATGAAATACAAAACAAGAGGGCATAAAACGGTACTAATATTTTTAGTTGTCGTAAATTGAGGTTTCACACTAAAAAATCGAAACTGTACAACTATTTATAATTATTGGAATTCCAACAGTTTGATTCTGTAGTGGAAATTGGATTTGGAAGTGTGGAAAATTGTTGCATTTGAAAGCAAACCGTCTATATGCAACAGTTGTTTGTGGCTGCTAATTCAAATTAGAGGGATGCATTCTTGCATATGCATTAGAGGGCAGGAACATTTGAGATGGGGATACCTACAAGTACACCAACTACCACTATAAAAATAAATTACGAAAAAGAAACATATAGCTAAAATCCATTTTTGTGGATTTAATGCAGCAACAAAATGAATTTTTTACCATGTAGTGGTGAACATTATTATTCACTTACACTGTTTTGTTTTGTTTTATGAAAAAAGAAACAACATCTAAATTAGAGTTTAGACACATTGGAATCATATATTACAACTAATATTTTGTAAGAGATCCAGCATAGTAAAATTACTACCGTCTAGTATTGAAACGTTTGTTTCTTAACACAAACAGAACAAATAAACACCCATAATGAAGATGCTGTTATTACTCAACAACAATGAAGACAAAAATAACTTTGATCCAATGGCAGATAATAAATTTGAAGAACATATCATTCATAATTAGCACCAACAAATTATATGATTTCTTTATCCTAATATTTTCTTAACTCATAGATGCATATTTAAGATTGTATGTTTATCTTAAAATTTCACTAGCATCATTATTACTCCCACTGACTTTGGAACATGTTGCATGTCATCATTCTCCTCTAAGTTCACTGACAAATTATACTTAAGATTGTACATTTATCTTAGTGTAAGGTTTTGTGTTATATATTCTGACATGCTATGCCCTTTAGGGCTCAGTTAAAAAAATTCATATACAGTTTTATACGTCCATTACAGTATACAGTTTCATACAGTGTATAAAATGGTTAGGCTTTGTTTAACGCATTCGGATTGTTTTCAGCTTTGTTTTTCCGATTTTTCATTTGGGCCTCAAAACGGGGAAAACAAGAAAAAGTTTTCAATTTCCTTTGTTGGGCCCATTTTGGAAAATGATAGATTTTTAAAAATGAATTTTTGAAAATGACAAAGGGAACATATTTTTAGTGTTTTTCAAAATAGAAAATTGAAAATGACCCGAAAATGACAAACCAAACACACTCTAAATATGCTGAAACATATTAGCATCAAGCGGTTAAAGAAAGAGCAAGAAAAAGATCAAGTGTTTTAGTTCACCTGAGTGACAATAACATTTAGTGGTAATGTGCTGTAACCACACAAAATCTGAATGATTCCCCTGTGGCATTGGAGTTGATATAAATGAACGTTTTAGTTAAATGTCAAATTTAGAATTTGATCATATACAAAAGAAACGGTATAGGTAAATACCCAATAATAAGCCGGGGAATAATAAAACCAAATTTATCCATGATGCAAGCTCGAAGCCCGTAGGTAACCTATTTTATGGCAAAAACAAACACAAGATATACAATTACTGACGGTTTTTGGTTAATAACATTGGTAATCTTATTTTCTGAAACACATGCAATATTATTTGATATAAATTATAATACATAAAAGTCTTTGCGTTACATTATTTTTTTATATATTCTAACACCATTGTACCTTGGTTAACATCGGTCCATAATTTGATACTGTTATTTCTTTCATAACAATGTATGCAATGACTGACACTATAAAAACTAAATGAGAACAGAATGATACTTACAACTATCCAGAAAAAGTAAGCAATTTGGAATGCGTTTTCGAAGAGGATAAAGTGTATAAAATAAAGTAGAATCCGAGGGCGTTGGAACCAGAAATAATCATCTGTAGGTTTGACTACCAAATCTCCATGTGCAGCTGAATGTTTTTCAACCACCCGCGAGCCAGTTGGCTAATTACATGTTCCGACTTTGTCCCAACTGCAAGTAAAAGATGAATATCATGTGGCAAAAAGAAGAGAAGGAAAAAAAATCATTCATCCTTCAATTTGTTGTTATCATATACAGAACGAAATCAACCTTTCCAGTATAATTCCAAAGGTAAGGCAAACCTTCCAGTATAATTTACAATATATAATTAAAGATCAGTTTAACAGTCGCATCATGATTTCTTATATGTATACATTTATCCTATTTGCTGAAAATACTTTCCGGGGCATGCAAAGCCTTGCTTTAAACGTTTTGGTTTTCAACTGACTATTACAAACAATATGACTTACAAACTAGACAGAAATACATCATAGCTACAACATGTCATGCATGCTAAGTATAATCAAATATCCTTAAAATGAGTATGAACAGAATGCTAAATCTCATTCATTTTCACATAGGACCGCATTACCAAAGAAAATAGATTGGAAATCAAAGGATTTCTTATAAACTATTTAATAACTTGTCTAATTTCTGACACGGTTTAATAATTTCACATAAATCAAAGGACTAAATACCAAAGGAATTCTCCTCCTAATTTGGACATTTTAGAACAAAAACTGCAGCCTCTTTAAGCAACGCAGAAGAGACTATAACTTTGACGGCTGCATTTTTCATGTTTACGGGCATGGATGGGAAGCTATGTTGTTGAGCATCATCATTAACTGAAATCACCGCTTAGTGGTCGTCCATTTTAAATCGTGCCCTGCGTTGAACTAGCTGTTCGGCCACATGAACCCACTGGGATGCGGTTGCTCGTAGGGGGATGCGACAACTTTTGGATATGTGGGTGAAGGACAGAAGGGATTGCAACGTCTTTGATGGAGGAAAAGTCGATCTAGGTTTAGATTAGGGGTTTGTCGATTTGGCGGCTCGTATGGGATGAGGGAGGTAGGAATACGGTTTTCTAGTATGAAGTTTCTAGACATCGAATCGGGTTGGATATTGAAGCTGTTGTGCTTTCGCTGTTTGATGACCGACGCATGTTTCCCTATTTTGAATTGGACGAGGTACCTTCAGTTATACCAAAACCTTAATTGTACATGCCATCTAATTAGTCATTTATAGTGATATAAATTAATTAACTATTGACATTGTATACGCACTAATAAATGCCAATATGTTGCCATTTTAAAATTGATGGAATTGTCAAAAATTATATTACTGACTGAATTATATCTACTTATTTTCCTGAAACCACGTACTATCCTCAATAAGTTTTAGACTTTAAAGCATCACATGTATATGGATACCTAACCCATATTAAATCACATACAGGATTTGTGAATTCTCCTTTTCCTGTTATACAAAATCTCGGTGAAGTTAGTTCACTTGAAATGAGCAAGTAAACAATAGTGCAAACACAAATCACCAGTCATGAAACGAACCAGGTTCCTTTATTTATGTTGAATGACTACATTTTCCACTACTGGCCTTGGCTCTTGAATATGCTCATAAAAGCTTGCTACGTTGTTTGTATTGCTAATCAATGCTCACCTTAGGCCAACATATTTGATACCAGCACAATTTTAATATTCATTAGATCATAATTACATTATTAGGAATTTTAATCATTGAACATTATAGCAAGCATACGCTATTATCAGAATGTACTGCTATACTAATAATTAATAAATATATTATTTATTAGTTACTAGTTTCAACATTACTTATTAAATATTCATTGATAAATAGTAATTATTAATCATTAAAAATTTAACTTCTTATTTTTTAATTATTGTTTGTTATTTATTATTACTGCATGACTACAATTGAATATTAGTTGTTAAATGTTAATTATACCCATATGTTACCACTTATTAATATTAATTATTATACATTTAGTACATATTAATTATTAAATGTTAATCATACATATATATTGCTTAACTATTATTAATAATTATTAGTTATTACATATTTAATATTAATCATTAGACGTTATATTAATTATTAAATAATTACTTCATTTTTGTTTATTATTAAAGTATTAATTCATAGTATTTAATTATCAGTTATAAATATCACTTTATAATGTTTAAATTTTATTATTAATTAATAATTATTAAATATTAATTTTAATTATTATATAATTACTAGTAGTTAACCATTTAGTAGTAACTATTTAAAATTAATTAGTAAAAGTTAATCATTAAAAGCTAATGCTGATTTTTAATTGTATGTTTTTCGCAACAGGCTTTTTCAGTTGTAAAAAATACAGTTATTGCAAGTGGCCAAAACAGTTGCTAATGATATTTATTCGCAATTGGCTTGGAAGCGCAGTTGCAAATAATGTGTTTGTTGCAACTATTATGGAAGCACAGTTGCTAAAAGCATGTTTTTGCAACAGGGAGGGAAGCGCAGTTGCTAAAAATATGTTTTTTGCAACAGGAAAAAAAGCCTGTTGCTAAATCTCATCTATTGCAACTGCTATAATAGGTCTGTTGCTAAATATCACTTATTGCAACTGTCATTTGTCGCCTGTTGCAAACAGCTAGTTGCAATATGGTATTTTTCTTGTAGTGATACTACTGGAGTACCCAATTTAGATACGATTAGCCTAATGAACTCTTCCCCAAGTAGCTCCACTACTTGCTTGCTGAGCTCCCTCATTTCTCTCGGAGCCATATGGCGTACAGGCAATGCAACCGGCTTTGCATTTTCCACCAAGTATATCCGGAAATCAATGTCGCACCTCGGAGGTAACCCCCGAACCTCCTCAAAAACATTAGTATACTCATAGACTACTGGTATATATCATAGATCATCAATAGATGCATCAAGCGACCCTCGAATACTAAGCATGACAGACCCCTTAGGGTCACAAGAAATCTCGAGAGTCCACCCATGGCAAGTCAAAAGGCTAACGACCCTCCTCTCACAATCCAGAATGGCACCATACATGGCTAGCAAATCCATCCCTAGAATCAAACCATAGCCCATAAAACCAAGCACATATGTGTCGCACTCAAACTCGATGCCCAACACAGATATTCTCAAACCCCGACAAATCATAAACAGATGAGTCGTACCCCCAATGGGGTTTGAGAAAACAACGTTATCCAAAACCATACTAGTACTAAGGTGCAGAGACTCAACCACAGAATCAGATATAAAAGAATGTGAAGCTCCATAATAAAAAAGAGTTCTAACAGGATGATTGGAAAGAGGAATCAAACCTTCAATAGAAACTGTCCTACCTCTATCCAGTACACCGGGCACGAGAGCATGCACCTGCCCTCCAGATGATTCTGCCTTTTGGCCCTGTCCTTGCTTCTTTGGGCAATCCTTAATAAGATGTCCGACCTCTCCACATTGGAAATAAGCATTCTTCCATTTTCTGCAGTCTTTGCTTAAATGACCAACGCGTCCACAACTATGACATTTCTTCTTTTCTCGGGCTTTTTCCTTCTTTCCGCCCTTCTTTTGCTGTTGTTGTTCTTTCTTGGGCCATACTTTCTTGTTTTGTGTATCATTTATCTTAGCTTCTTTCTTTTCACCTTTATCTTCTTCATGCATCAAAGCCATATCAACGGGTTTCTCAAAAGTTGCCCCGTTGGAATATGAGACATAGACAATTCGTGGAGGGGTTCATTTAACCCTCTTGCAAACCTCAGAGCTTTCTTGTGTGGGGTATTAACTAGCTCCAAACCTCGCCAATTGATTGAACTTATTGATATACTCTTTGATAGACATGCCTCCTTTCTTAAGTTCCAGAAACCTTTCCATTTGCATACTTTGCTCGACTTGAGAAAAACCTTCATCTCGAATCTTTGTCGGAAATCATCCCAAGTCTCAACTGGATGCCCTGCTTGCATCACTTCCCCTAGAACGTAACCTCACCTTTCAACTGCCAAACTGCCAACTGAATCTTCCTATGGTCGTCAACCTCAAAAATCCCAAACAAATCCTCCATCTCTTTAAGCCAATTCTTCGCTTCTACAAAAGTCTCAGTTCCTCGGATGTCCTATATCATAGTAATCCTTGCATATCTTGGAGAAATTATCCACTCGCGGAGGAGGAGGAGGAACAGCGGGGGAGGAGCGTCTACTTAGGCCTCCGGCAGGCATCATAGCCTCAAGATACCTACGGAACAAAGCCAGTATCGTAACACCCTAAGGAAGAATTGATTCCCCGGACACGCTAAAAAGAAAAGGAAAAGGGATTCAAATAGGGAGTCGAAAGATATTTCATATGGCCTTGGGGAATATGTTTTTCAAAAACAGACTTTTCTTTTGAAAATGCTTTCTTTTAAAATCTTTTGAAAACAATTTTCAAAACCTTTTTATCTGATCTAGTAACCTTTGTTGATTCATGAGAATTTCGATTAATGACAACACAGAGAAGAGCAATGGAAATCATGTCAAGAAGCTAAGGACAACACAGAGAAGAGCAATGGAAATCATGTCAAGAAGCTAAGGTTATACATATATAAGTATTGAGTCATGTTAGAATTATGTTAAATTATATCCTCGAAGTATAACACGAATGCACGAATGTTTAGTTTATATATATATATATATATATATATATATATATATATATATATGTATGTATGTATGTATGCTCTGTATACCAGCTAATACTGGACTGGTTCTATAACCAGTCGACTGGTAGGAATCAAACCAGTCGACTGGTCACATACCAAAAGTCTAGTAACGGCTAGTTGCTGAAGCATATTTAAATATATATATATATACAAAGTTTATTCTTAACCAGTCGAATGATGCCATTTCTACCAGTCGAATGATCAGAGATTTACAGTCATATTTATGAAGAGTCACCTTCTTTCATAAAGAGATTCCTCTTCAATTATGAACAGAAATGGATACAACTCTTTGCTGAAGCTTTTCATGAAATAATGCTACTTTTCTACAATTACATAAGCACTACAAACATGTTTTCCAAGCCACTGATTTTCACATATTCTCTCTAATTTCTAATTTGTACTTCTATACTCATTGCATTATAAAGCTCTCTTAAATTCAAGTTACTTGTTGAATCTTTGATAGTATTTCAAATCTCTTGATTCAACAAGCAACATACTTCCTCAATCTTCACATACACTTCAAATACTTGAGGATAAGATTATAGGAAGGGTGTACTTCATCGTGGCTATTCCGTGTTGATTAGAAAATACATTCCAACGTCAAAATACTTGTAAATTGTAAAGTCCTATGTGGATGCTCAGGCGTGTACATCCTTGTTGGTGCTCAGGTGTATTGAGACCTATTCCTCCGGGTTAAGAGAGAGCGTGATAGTGAATTCCTAAGAGGAGCTTCAGGGCTGGACGTAGGGCGGGAAGTCCGAACCAGTATAAAATTCCTAGTGTCTTTACTTTTTACACTTTATTTTATTTTTGATATATCTATTTAGCTTAGTTTTACCTGCGTAACTATTGTAGCTTACTAGTTAGTTTATCATATACCATTCCACTATATCAATATAAAGATCCTGCTTAAGTCATGCACAACGATTTTTCAACTGGTATCAGAGCAAGGTCATCATATTACCGTAAAAACGTTATCTGATACATAGTTAATATGGATAACAACACTAGTACTAGCACTGAATATACTGAAGGCCAATCTACTACAAGACCACCCTTTTTTAATGGCATGAATTATAGCTATTGGGCTACACGAGTGAGAATATATATGCAAGCTAATAGTTTTGATGCTTGGAACATTACACAAAAAGAGTATACACAAATCACTACTCTATATACTGATTGGTCTGCGAATGAAAAACCAGGCGCTACCGCCAATGCTAAAGCCATGAATATGTTGCATTATGCCTTGGATAGAAACGAGTTTAACTGGGTTTGTATGTGCAACACAGCATATGAAATCTGGCGAACACTCAAAGTAACTCATGAAGGAACTAACATGATCAAGCAAAGCAAGATATCCATACTTAAAAACCAGTTTGTACGTAATGAAGTCTGGAAATTAGTTCCAAGACCGAGTGATCAAAGTGTTATTGGAACAAAATGGATTTACAAAAATAAAGCAGATGAATTGGGTAATATTACTAGAAATAAAGCTAGACTTTTTGCACAAGTTTACAATCAAGAAGAAGGCATAGATTACAAAGAAACCTTTGCTCTAGTTACACGACTAGAAGCAATTCGAATTTTATTAGCATACGCATGTTATCATAAGTTTAAACTATATCATATGGATATTAAAAGTGCTTTCTTAAATGGTTATATTAAAGAAAGAGTATATGTTGAACAACCTCCACTACTTGCTCATGAAAAATTTCCTGACCATGTTTTCAAATTGAAAAAGGCATTATATGGTTTAAAACAAGCACCTCGTGCTTGGTATGAACGTCTCAAAAACTATTTATTAGAGTCAAGATTTCAAATTGAAAAGGTTGATCAAACACTTTTTATTAAGAAAGCTAACAAAGATATTTTAATAGTACAAACATATGTCGATGACATTATTTTTGGATCAACAAATGATCAATTATGTTATGAATTCTCAAAAATAATGACTAGTGAATTTGATATGTCGCACATGGGTGAACTGTCTTACTTTCTAGGTTTGCAAATTAAACAATTATCAGATGGAATTTTCATTAATCAAGAAAAATGTTGCATTAAAATGTTTTGGAATGGAAACACTTCATGTAAACCTACACCAATGAGCACGACGACACATTTAGATAAAGATGAAAATGATAAAAGTGTGGATCAAAAGTTATATCGAAGCTTGATAGGTTCACTTCTGTATTTAACTGCTAGTAGACCAGATATTATGATGAGTGTTTGCTTATGTGCTCGTTTTCAAGCTAATTCAAAAGAATCACATTTGAGGGCAGTAAAACGTATATTATGCCATCTTAGCAGTACCAAAGATTTTGGACTCTTCTACCCGAAAGATTGTTCCTTCGAATTAGTTTCATATAGTGACGCTGATTTTGGAGGGTCACAGACAGATTGTAAAAGTACAAGTGGAACATGTCGCTTTATCGGTAAATCACTTATATCTTGGTTCAGCAAGAAACAGAATTGCGTTTCACTGTCAACATGTGAAGCTGAATATATATCTGCTGCTCTAGCCATTGCTCAAGTGATATATATGCAGCAAACACTAAAAGATTTTAACGCCAATTTATCTAATTCGATAATTTATTGTGACAATACAAGCGCAATAAATTTATCTAAAAATCCGGTAAACCATTCTAGAACTAAACACATTGATATAAAACATCATTCCTTGAGAGATAATATAGAAAAAAAATCATCAATTTAGAGTTTGTAAACTCGGAAAATCAAATTGCTGACATATTTACTAAACCCCTTTTAGAGAATTCTTTCATAAGACTTCGAAGAGAATTAGGAATTGTTTCCTTAAAAGATCTCTGAAAGATTATACTATTTATTCGATTACTTTGCAATCATATTGTCTAATACTTTTTAATCGAGACAAAGGGAGAGAATATTATATATGCCCATAAATATTATATGCTCATAATATTGGATTTACTCATTAAAATATAAATGCACTAACATTTTGTTGTAGGAATCCGAACGGTAAGTTTTACATATTTTTGAACTAACAAAATGTTGCAGAGATTCAGGGGGAACTAAATATGTATACAAACATATATTCAGGGGGAGAAAATTAAAATTTTCAAAAAGAATGACATATGTTGTCATCAATCAAAAAGGGGGAGAATGCTAATTCACCAGAATTTCGATTAATGACAACAAAGAGAAAAGCAATGGAAATCATGTCAAGAAGTTAAGGTTATATATATATATATATATAAGTATTGAGTCATGTTAGAATTATGTTAAAATATATCCTTGAAGTATAACATGAATGCATGATATATATATATATATATATATATGCGCTCTACATACCAGCTGATACTGGACTGGTTCTATAACCAGTCGACTGGTAGGAATCAAACCAGTCGACTGGTCACAGACCAGAAGTCTAGTAACAGCTAGTAGCTGAAGCATATTTAAATATATATACAAAGTTTATTCTTAACTAGTCGACTGATGCCATTTCTACCGGTCGACTGATCAGAGATTAATAGTCATATTTATGAAGAGTCACCTTCTTTCATAAAGAGATTCCTCTTCAATTATGAACAGAAATGGATACAACTCTATGCTGAAACTTTTCATGAAAGAATGTTACTTTTCTACAATTATATAAACACTACAAACATGTTTTCCAAACCACCGGTTTTCATATATTCTCCCTAATTTCTGATTTTCACTTCTATACTCATTACATTATAAAGCTCTCTTGAATTCAAATTACTTGTTGAATCTTTGATACTATTTCAAATCTCTTGATTCAACAAGCAATATACTTCCTTCAATCTTCACATACACTTCAAATAGTTGAGGATAATATTATAGGAAGGGTGTACTTCATTGTGGCTATTCCGTGTTGATAAGAGAACACATTCAAAAGTCAAAACACTTGTAAATTGTGAAGTCCTGTGTGGGTGCTCAGGTGTGGACATCCTTGTTGGTGCTCGAGTGTATTGAGACCTATTCCTCCGGGTTAAGAGAGGGCGTGATAGTGAATTCCGAAGAGGAGCTTGGGGACTGGATGTAGGGTGGGAAGTCTGAACCAGTATAAAATTCCTGTTGTCTTTACTTACTACACTTTATTTTATTTATGATATATCTCTATAGCTTAGTTTTACCTAGTAACTGTTGTAGCTTACTAGTTAGTTTATCATATACCATTCCGCTATATCCATATAAAGATCCTGCTTAAGTCATACACATCGACTTTTCAACATTCGACTCTGATACCAAATGTGACACCCACGTCCGTTAATGTCACTTTTTAACAGAATGCATTAAGTTTCGTGAAGCATTATAGGTAAACAGAAATATCACAAGACAGATATAAAATAATAGCAGAATTTAAAACTTTATTTTCCAAATAGAAAACATCGTGGTCCAAAATCCAGTTACAACATAAGTCTGAAGTACAGAAAACCCATTACATTAAATTAAAATATCTGCCCTGTACTAAAATCATCAGAGTACAGTAATATAAAAGCGTAGTCCCCAGAAAGAATAGTCATAGCAAGGTAGACAGGAAATCAAGTGGTATATCTAAGTAGCTCCAAGCAGAATGAAAGAGAAAATCCTAATCAAGCCTGAGTATTCCCACCCTGAGAACATGGGGGGCAAGGAAGAGAGAGAAAACAAAACAAAACGGGTCAGACATAAAGTATGGTGAGTCCAGTTACTTTTAACATATAAATAAGTAAAAGCATAATGACAGGCATATAAATTGGATGAGAGAGATAACAATATCATAAGGCAGGTATAACATAATGAGATGGATAAACAGAATAAATAGAAAAGATCATGTTGCGCTTCTCAAGTACTTTTCTCTGCACCAATACTAGTATAACAGAAACTGAATGATCATAACAGAAACAGATGGTAGACTTAGGTGTACTTCTAGTGACGGTTTTTTACCCCCAACGATAATAACAGGCAGCCCTACAGAAATGACAGGCGTTACCCCCAACGATAATAACGGGCTCCTAAACAAGTAGGACTAGATGTACCCTAATTACTACCTCATTCGATCGGCTCCCAATCCTGTAGATACCCTGTGCTGGCTCCACAGTAGGATGTATCACTTCTTAAAGAGGCAACCCTTTTTTTTTTAGAGACACAGTCATATGTCACAACATCTTATTATCCCAAGCAAGTTGATTCATGCACGCACATGACTCCGTCGGAATGCGCCGTCAACACCCCCACTCAGATGAACCTCTTATAATCAGCTCGGTAAGCATGCCCTGGCCCCTACCTATTTCGGTGTCCCCCTTTTGATACCAAGATGGGTCACTGACTGATACGGGTTCCACACAATAGATGATACAAGCCACCCCTAGGCTTGCATCCCCACTACTAGGATTTTGACAGGTTATGCCTAACAGATTAACAAGCCCGCATAACCGCACCAAATAAAATAGGTTAAGTTTGTCAGGTTTATATAGCCCCCAAAGATTTAACAGATTTACTTAAGCCCCCATTGATTCAAGCAAGTTTACCTAACCCTTACACAATTTTGACAAGTTCATATATTCCCCACAGATTTAAACAGGTTAAGTATTACAGGTTAACAGGTTATTATCATTTTTCCGTTCATGTCTGTTAATTCAGTAGACCTCTCGCATTAAGTCGACCACTTGTGGATGCTGGATATTCCGGGCAGTTCTGGGCAGACTTCTACCACAAGTCGGACTTAACCCCGTGTCTTAGCACCGTCACATGTACATTTACGCACTATACCCCTCACATTAGATTAACCACTTGTGGATGCTGGATTTGCCGGGCGTTCCGGCAGACTTCTATTACAAGTGTAATCTAACCTCGTGTCTAAGTGCAGTTACAGTTTTATTTATTGTAAATTTAGGCATGTTCATTCTTAAACAATTTTTCATGTTCATCAAAGGTTATGCCCCAAATCCAATATGATTGACGATACAAGTTATGCCCCCAAATTAAAGTTTTATATCAAGGTATAGATTATGCCCCCAAATTTCAATCATGTTTTACAATACAAGTTATGCCCCAATTTATCATTCCCGACCATGCCCAATTTCATTCGTTCACATATTTCAGCGATAGGCCTAGGCTCGAAAATAGCCTGGCTACAAAAATAAAAAGGGAAGGAGGAAGAGAAGAGAACAGAAATAGGCATATTAACAAAACAGGCATATGATGAAAAAATAGGCATACTAACAGAATAGGCATATGGTGACAGAAATGGGCATAATAGGGATAAGCATGTAAGAACTAAACAGCAGATTAGGTGTACAAGTAGTGGCAACTCTATTTAATTGTGATTCAGGTTATTAACAGGCACAGGTTTAGATCCAAACTTATAAACATGTCAGGATTGCTTATTAAATGTTTATATCTAATAGCAACATAAAATCACAGGGACTGGATCTAAAGAACAGAGAATGACTATTGATGTTGTAGCAGAGATTCTTGTAACGTATAAGTTGTTGCAGAAGAATGGGCTAATTCAATCTGAGTTAGGGCAGCACCTCGTTGTCTCTATTGTTTTTTATGAATAAAACAATACAAATGAGGTCCTATATATAGCCTACTGTCAACGAATCTGGTCAAGAAACAAGTCATGGTTCAAAGAATGGATCTGCCCCAAATCTGGGTGGGGTTGATCCCAGGGTCGACCCTAGGGTCGAAACCCCCATGTAGGGGTCGACCCATGGGTCGACACCCATAAGGCATGGAGTCGACCGCCCAACATACCGATTTCCCTCCCTTTCTCGCTCTTCGATTTTGATTTTCTGGATTTGATTTGTTTATATATATTTTGCTTATATGTATACAAACTTCAAACCTTAATATCTTCTTCATACGATGTCGGTTTTATGCAAACTTGGAGTCTATCTTAAGTAGAATTCCGAGATGAACACAATGGCGTAGTCCATTTTACTTAATTTCCAATATTTAATTAAGCATTCTTTAGTTTTTCATTATAGTGTTCTTTAAAATTATGGGGTGTTACAATAGCTATTTTAAAATATGAAATGATTCGATGATAGTTAAGTGATCACGTACTAATGAAATCACCAAGTCTCACTTTACTCAGAAATGTGTGTATAATGGCTTCTGTATCATAATTGCAAATCGTTGCATATGAACGACTAACGCTTGACCAAGAGCCACACATTCTTATCTCGTTGTGCCTAGTTATAAATGGGACGATATTTCAATTTCTAATCTAAATAAAGTAATTATTATTGGTAAACAAAAGTAGATAACTTACAAAATCTTCAACGTGCGTGCTTATATGATCTTCTTCATTCCTAAGAACACGAAAATTGCTCAGGCCTTAAATTTTGATAGATATTCGAATCCAGCTCCGCTTCCCGTGTTGCTCGCTGTTGTTGTGTAACGACAGTCGGAACAAAGCTCTCATTATTCCTCTTTAACAACATATGAGGCAATCCTTGTTGCCTGGTTACACCTTATTTAGCCGGAGTAATTATGTTTTCTTCAATTGGAACGTTTGCTTCTTGTGTCGGTATATTTCCCGCACTACGAATTCCCCTACCTCGGACTATTTTCCAAGCTGTTCTCATTTTTTATTCAAAAAAAATGTTTTCGAAAATTGGGGGATGAAAGGAGGAAGGATTAGAAGGGTTGTGGAGAGTGTGGGTGTCATAGCTGGTCTATATGTACCCGATTGTAGAAGGTAAACATAGTCGGCTTTTATAAAATTGGCTATGTTTACGGTGCGGATTGAAATCCACACAATTTCCTTAACCGAATTTATAAATGCCGGTTAACGACGCACAATAACCCCACGTTGGGGTTGCTGTATTTTTTCCATTGGAGGTGGGTGAAGAGTCAACCGAATTGAATTTGACCTCACTCCAATCCATCCGGTTGGGAATGGTCTAAGAGGGTGGAGAGTAGTACCAATGCTTTGCAAATCTTGCCACAACGTACTTCACTGTGATTAACAACCATTTGACCATTTCCTGAAAAGTAGAGTACAGTAAGGGTGTGTTTGGCGGAAGCGGAGACTTTGAATGGTGAATCTTAGTTGAGGATTATAGTTAACAGAAAATGCGTTTGACGCGTTAAGCGAACTATTTGAGCGGACCATTTTATTTTTGTTTTGTAATTTAATTAATTTATGGCTAATTAATTTATTATTTGTTTTTAATAAATAATATGTATCAATAATTTACACAAATAAATAAATAAATATAAAATTTATAAGTTACGTCAGTTCAGTTCAAACCAACTCATTACGTATAGCACTCTGATACGATTGTAACGCAGAAACCGTATCCCAAACGGATCTCATTTAGACAAGTTATTAATTTTTGAAATTTATAAAACTTTAATTAAATAAATAAATAATCTAAATGGACTAATTTAATTAAATCCGATGCGTCAGACCCTAACGGACTGATTTTGATCTGTTGGGGAAACGAGACAGTTTCAAAGGGACGCTTCCATTTCTAGGCTTCCCCGTTAAGGGTGCCGAACGGACCCTAAGAAGGTTATCAATAATTGCAGTCAGCAAGTTTGCTGAGAAATTATGGTTGGCAGTAAAAATTGAGAACAGAAGCACGTATTGTTGACCACAAACATGCGCGGCAGAATTGTACAAAGTTTGAAAAGTCACGAGCAGACCAGGATAACAGCATATTCCGAAAATGCTATGTTTGAGGGAGGTGTAGCTCAATTCAACGTCACAGCCTGAGAATGCTATGACCTGTTTGAATATGTTTTTTTTAATAAAATCCATGCTGTTTTCCCTTCAGGACCTGGTTAATTTTGTTTGTTTAACAAACCAAGTTCAGCAGAAAGTAAAAATCCTGCTTTTTCAGATGTGAAAATAATCAAAAAGTTCCTGAATTATTCTCCACATAAAAAAGGTCGTACAAGCAAGAATCTAACATATAAATTTTGGCACACAATGTAGACAAACCATAAAAAAAAGAAAAAAAAAAAAAAAAAAGGAAAAGGAGGTTTGATGTAGGCTCGTGGCTCATTGAGGATATTGATCCTGAAGCTTCTTCAAGATTGAATCGACAACTCCCCAATTGAAACCTCTGTACTGTAACCATCTTACAATTCTTGCCTTTCGATTCTCGGGCGATGTGTTCGGACTTCGTAACCATTGCTTTGAAGCTTGAAGAAACAGACGATCCAAGTTCGATTTAGACATGCCATGTTGCAATGCTCTGTTATCCTTGTCCGCTTCATCGCCTTCAAACACTTGTTTGGCTGCCTTTTCTGCTTCCACGGCCTTTACGCCTTTGTTTATTAGTGCCTGATTCATGTTATGATATGTAAATTTCTTATTCATGGTATTTTAAGGTCTCAAGTACTACAAACAACAGAATGCATTTGAATAGAAACCTTTCTAATTTGACCCCGCAAGCCACAACTAAGAAAATGCATCTCATCGTTTTAATATCTCAAGAAAACTCACCTGTTTGATGCGCCTAGGACCCCAACTTAAAGAAAGCCACTTTGATCGTGAGAATGATTCAGCGTATAGTTCATCATTTTGCATCCCCCTTCACAGACATATACACACATAATGCATAACTTCAATGTCAAATTGCGAGAATTTATTTATGAACATTCAAGTTCAGCTTGATCAGTGATCAGAAAGTATATAGATACTTGCCTGGACTTGATGTAAGTTATAACTGACTCGACTATATTCATCGGGTATTTTTTGCCGTTCAGTTTTTTTCTCAGCTCAGCTTCTGTATATGCTCTGCCAGATGGTTAAATAAGCAACTTTGGGTACATTATGAAATAAACAGAATAAAAATGACAAGAATGAATTTAGTACTCACAACTTTACTGGTTATTCAATATAATAGTATACTGTTTTCGGGCTTCCAAGTAAGTTGGCATGTTTAAAGATCAAAATATTCACTTAAACCCTCTTTATACTGCAGTTTATACATTCATTTAAATGAATATTACATAAATATATTGCTAGCGAAATAAGTATTTCATATGATTCAACGTGTCTTTTTAAAACGACTAATCTATTAAGGGTGCGTTCTCAACGAACGGAAACAGGGTATTTGAGCGTGTCATTTAAGCGTGTCATTTGAGCGTGGCACTGTTGTGAACGGAGAATGCATTTTTTACTAAGAACGGGGTATTTGAGCGTGGTATTTGAACGGAGTATTTATTTGTTTTGAATTAATTTATGTGTTTAATTTTAATTTATGTTTGTTATGTGACTGACAA